>JAUBWS010064211.1:0-14919 GCA_032270445.1 Darlingtonia californica | reverse complement strand
AATTTACTGTAATTCTTTTAAAGATTGCGTAAAACTTTTGAAACTTCGTGACTTTTATTATTTTTCTATTGGCTTTTTGATGATGATTTTATTTTTTCAAAGTTTTGAGTATTTTGGTCCCGGACCACACTTTTTTTTGGGCCACTAAATAAACAAAACAAAAAATTTTTGTTTGTTTTATGCTCTCAACTTGATATTCGCAGCATAAAATTTTTTTTTTCCTAATTTTTTTCAACCTTGAATAGAAAATGATGACGTCATTCAAAAAATACCAAAAAGTTTAAACGTCAGATTGTTCTTTATATGATGGACTATTAGTATGCAAAGTTTCAGAGTGATAACATAACTGGTTTTTTAGATCTTAGGGGGGGGGGGGGGGGGGAATATGCCCCCCGGCATATTTAACCCCCAAAAAGCCTGGCATGAATAGGGTTAACCTAGCTAATAGAAAAATATTAATTTCAAGATAAGACGATAAGATTACATTAAATTACTTCATTAAACTGTTCTCACCACTGTAAATTTTGAGGTTAGTAAAAAATCGAGAGCTAATTCCAGAGCTCTTTGACCGGTCAAATTAGTTTTGACTTTTCTTGATTATATACATTATCATATGGTTTAAGAAATAAAATCAACTTACCTTCATCTCTTGTCTGTTGTCTCTTGTCTTACGAATGTGGAATTGTACCTTTCTGGTGATAGCTACTGACTTTAAATATTTTAATGGCTGTTATAAATAATAATGTGTTAAGATCCGAGACTTTTTACAAATGTATTCAAACAATAAAAAATTGTAGGAAATACTATATTTATTGTTTCTTGATCAATTTGTATTTCAGTTTCACAAAATTTCACAATAATATAAAAAAGCGCACCTCTTCAAAAAGTTATAGGTAATGCAATAACATTTTATTTATTCTGGAAACCGATATCACTGAGGGGCTTAATATTTTTCTGTTGAATAGATCAAAGCTAAAGGTGTTTAAACAGATAATTACTTTGTTAAATGTTTTCGGACAGGAGGAGGGATAACCTGTGAAGTTAGATAACCGGGCTTTGGTTGTTTTTTAATTTTCCCTCTGACAAGCAGACGATTGAAGACTCTAGTATCGTGGAGTTTGAGTATACCTTTTCATTACATTCAGTGAACTTAAACATATTCATTTAAAATTTTTAAAATATCACAAATTATTGACAGGAGAAAAACATCAACTCATTTACGACAGTAAATGGAACCCCCTGATGAGAGTCAAAACAAGGTTCAGCGTTCAGGTTAATTCTATTTTCAGTGTGCAAATCCATGAAAAAAAAAACATGTGCGTATTAAAGAATAAGTGTTTAGCAACTAAGTTTCAAAAGTTATTCTGCAAGAAAAAGTTTTCACAATTTTAAGATGAAAGTGCTTTACATAAATGTACACTTATGGCCAATATGATGCGAGTAAAATCTTTTTCACTGACTGTGTGTAGGAGTCACACGTGGTTCGATCCCCGCACTCAATTCGTTACCTTGGTAGTAAATCGAAAGTGACAAATGTGCTTCTTCAGTTGCTTTATTACAATAATCGTTTTCAAAGTGTTCAATCTAATACAGGGTGTCTAAAAAATCTCAGCCTGCTTTTTAAAACAACATAAATTGTTTTATAGATTTGTCAAATTTCAGCAAGTTTTAAACCATTCGATAGGATTTAATTGCAGCTATCGCAAATGGTTACAATTTATTTAGATAATCTAATGAGTTCGTCAGTTATAAACCACTTTTCATGTCGAATAAATCAACATGATTGTTTGTACTCATCATCCTCAGATCAATATTCTGTAGATGACAAGAATATCGAAGTCGTACAAGACTGTCTATATCTTGGCAGTTCGATAAACAGCACAGGTAATATGGATAAAGATTGCAATTCGTGTATTGACAGAACTTCTGGAGCATTTAATAAGCTAGCAAAGGTTTGGAAAAGCAAGAAATTGTCATTGTGATTGAAAATGAGATTTTGTAAATCAGATGGCATCTAAACTCATTTATATGCTTCCCAAAACATGGCATTTGAAGACTATCCAAGAAAAGAAACTTGATGCATTCGATCTCAGATGTTTACGTATAATGTTTGGAGTTAAGTTGGCTGACTGTCGAATGAGGAGGTACGCCGTCGTTTGAAGCAGACTTCCGTTTCTTCAATGATTTGTGAACAAAGATTAAGCCTGTTTGGGCACGTCAACCGTCTCCCAGCTCCTAGAATTGCCAATCAAACGTTACGCTTGATACCTCATGGTAAAAGAAACGTGGAAGACCAAAAATGAATTGCTCTGGCTTAGATCTAGCTTGTATCAAGCAACAAGAACTGCTGCAAATCGTTGAAGATGGAGTTCTTTAGCTGTCTCATTTGTCAAAAAATACGGGAAAGCGGGGGGTCTAAAGTCTCAGAAAAGACACTAGGAGTGATTTGATGCCTACTTACATCGCATTCATTTGTTTTACGATGTGGCTGCATTTCTGTGTTTCATAATAATTTTTGTAACTATAGGTTACAGGTTACTTAGAAAGCGCTTAGCAAATCACTTCGATTATACTGAACAATGTGTATTAAAAAAAAGTGTCCTCAAGAAGTTTTTATATGCATTTTTGCAAAGATAAAATATTATGTTGCAAATTTTACATCAGTAGATAGCTATTTTTATGCTCTTTCCAAAATTACAATTTTTAAAAACATTGGAGTTTATCTTGGAGAGTTATAACAGGAGAACCTCCGCAATTTTGTCATAAAAATTGTGAAAGTCAATTAAGGAACTTAACAAAGTAATTCTATAAAACAATTAACTCAAATGTTATTACCCATTCACTTTTCTAAAAACTTTCTATGATAAACATGCTTTTTCTGACAATTAAAAGATAAGGGAATAAAAAGCGCAAAGGCCACATTGACTTTTCAATACGAAGTTATCACTAAAACAAAGACAATTGAGTCGTTAAGAATTATGTTAATTGACTTGTAAAAATTTGATGACAAAATTCCTGAGGTTAAACTCCAATATTTTCAAAAACTATATGTTTGGAAAGAGCATAAAAGTAGCTTTCTACTGATGTAAAATTTGCAGCATACGTTATTTATGAAAAAAATACATACAAAAACTTTTTGAGGACACTTTTTGATACACTGTATTTTTTCCAAAAACCCGGTATTTGTTTTTGTCCCAAGAAAATGAACGTCTCGTAAAAATGTCATTAAAAATAGCGTAGAAAACTTTTAGTTTTTCCTTTGTTTTGTTTCGGGTACTTTCGATGAAGTCTCATGACAATATTTACAAAAGGCTTCATTTTTTGAGACACCCGGTACATGTGACGTTCCTCAACTGTTTTTCTTTTCATTTAAAATTATATCATTGTTAGTTTTGATGCAAAATGAATCTGTAAAACACTTTCTGGCTTCAAAATTCTATCCAAAGACGAATGTAGAATATTTCAATAGCTGAATATTACTGTCATCAAGGTTTCGAGGTCTTTCTCAGGAAAGCAGGACCCCCATTGATAACAGTTCAAAGAGAATTGAAGAGGCTATCGTGGGTAAATAATTTATAATAGTAGAATAATAACAAAATGTATTGTCAAAATTGTGCTGATAGGTATTAAGCAAGCAAGCTTCAACGTAATTCATCTTGTGAACGAATTTGTGCAATTCTTCAATAGCTGAATTTTCAAATTTATATTCAGGAGCATCCAAGAAAAAAATATTCTTCAAGCACTGAAGCCTTGCTTTTATCAAGGCGGCGCCAATGAAATAATAATATAAATTTTATTAAATTTGGCGCGCTAAAACTATCTAACTGTTTGTATACATTTCGAAGCTGATAATTGTTTACATTAGCTACAAGTGATTGTAAAATGACAACACCCATCATAAATTTTCGTGGCTTTGAAAGACTTGAATAGCTTTGCTAGCTTGAAGTCATTTCTCAAAATGCTACTTTTGGACCTTCTGTCAAAGATAACTCTTGAAAGAATAGTGAAACGAAATGTTTGATGTGCTGAACTAAAGACATTGGGAAATCATTGAAAATGGGCTGCAGAATTAGGCGATGAATAATTAAATTACCTATTTTTTGCGCTATTCCAAATTAACCGTTTGAATTCGTTCCTAAGGTTACGAAAATATAATTTATTTTAGTTCAAAACATAAAACTATGCATTTAGACAACAAAGCAAGGCAATGGATGTGGCGAAATCTATGCAGTGCGAGTGCAATTTTATCAGAAAAAGGGTGCTTAATTTTAGATTTCTTAATTGATAGTGGTTACATTTTGATTTTATCGGTGACCTTTCAAGAGGTTTAGAAAAAGTCAATTAGAAAGTCATCCACTGTATTATTTTTTCTTTCTTAGATTGTTATCTTGCTTACTCATTTTATTGCACGTTGGTCTCATATTTGCTTGTTTATCATTCAAATTTGGTCAATTTTGTTTACTTCTTGACAGATCAGGATAAAATTTAGATTTTTACTTTTGTTTTCATCATGATAACTTATAGTGGCAATTTTTATAAAAAACTCTTGCAGACCCACTTTATATCGGAGCAGCATCAAAAAGTCACCCGAAGGGCAACCATTGTTGGGCGTGGGTGTAAAGTTTTCCATTTTTGAGTTTCTAGATCTTAAGCAACGACAATAAATGGTGGTATATAAGTCGCAATACCATTATCCTGTCAAAATATTTCGTTAATCCTGTAATACCGTTCAAAAAAAGGCTTGATCCTGTTATACCGTTAAATAGGAAGCCCCACAGCTACGGCCATTTATTTATCTTTCGAGAGAGCTCTATTGAACTGTACCTCAAACTTTTTCCTAGTATCACGGTACATCCATCAGTGAAGCATTTTACCTGAATTTTCCAAACCGAAACCTACCTTCTAATAATAACTAATAATATCCACAAGAACGTGTAAAAGTACAATGGTGAGAATATAAGTGAAAACTTGGGAGGATTAGGGTGATAGGAAGGACAATAAAACCTTGGCTGACTTTCCACCGAAGTTCTATTTGACTTACCGCCCGAACCACTGACGTTATAGTTCACGGCATAAAGGGGCCATGTCCCTCTTTTGATTCTTTCATAAGCCAATAGGTAAGCTATGCGGGAAATATGATTGGATAAAAATTTTGAATTGTAAAGAAACTTTTATTTCTTATTTAGCAGTTGTCATTAGGTTGTTCCAGACTCTCAAGTATGAATAAGAAAGTAGAAATAAGACAGACACAGGTTTCTGGTTATGACAAGAGATGTGGGAATGTGAAAGTGGTGAACAGTATTATATCATTGCTGCAAGGATACAACCGCGACAACCGCGCGGATAACACGTGAGAAAAATCCATAAGAATTTCGAAATCTTCGGTCAAGAAAAAAACAAATAAAACTTTCTAAAACAATTGAGAATATAAACAACTGTCACGTGGCTACATCACAACGTTAATGGAATTTGATACACACAAGACTGGGAAGCCTCATATGAAAACTAGAGACTTTTTTATCCCTGCTAGCGGTCAAGTTTTTTCAGGACACACCTACATTTCAACCTACAAGTGAATCCAATGGCAAAATCAATTTAATCCAAGTCAAGTAACCCCGTGTGTATCGAAACTTCATGATATATACAAGCAACTTGAGCGCTACCATCGACTGATCAAAAACAAAAACATTCAAGTCATTCAACATTCATTATATAGTAATAAAGAAATTATACGGGTATAAGATAAGAGTGTTCTGTTGCTTTTAAGAATGCTATTGTCAGCCTGTCTTGTTAAATAATATTGTTTGCTTAATTATTTTTATTGTTTTCTAAATTACTCACGGAATTCGTATTGTCAAAGTTTTAACCAAATTTGGTAAATTGGAACCGGAATAGCGGTTTTTCTGAAAAAAAGACAAGACGCTTTTGTTAAATATTGTTGTTTAGTTATCTGTGTCAGCAGGGCCGTGGCTAGTCTGATTCGCCGACCCTTACAAAAGTTACACGTGTTTCGCAGAGTGATGTGAAGCAGCCTAGGCCGTGGCGAGACAATGTTCCATTTTACCGACAAAATTTTGACAATTTTCCAACAGTATGAGCTATACTTTTACGAGCATACTCGGAAAAATTGTGAACTTTGATGCCTCTAGATTGGCGCCTCTAGATTGGCTTAAAACACATTCCCGACGAAAAATTAGTGTTGATAAAACTCAAATTTCTAACATGAAATCTAAGTTTTGAACGCGCGGTCTACGCGGACCCGTAAAAATTTGCCGACAAAGTACAGAATAAGTAGGATTTTCCGACAAAATTTTTTCCAGGGGGGTGTTGCACTATGCAATAATGCCCTCTTCTATAATAAAATATATCTCGTAGATTAATAAAATACATATGCACACCAGTTATAACTATCAAAAGTATTCGGGTCATTAAAATACATTTTAATTATTTTTTTCTTTTTTTTTCTTTAGAGAAGTAGAGATAAAGATAACTGAAATAAAATAAAGCAGCCGAAAGTAACTGCAAGTCAATGATATCCGCATGAAAAGATACATCAAGATAACCATAAGTTGATTTAGCTGTAAAGGTTGCTTTTTCTTGCTAACTCAAGTCTCTTGAGGTAGTAAAAGCTTATTGAAAACTTTTGAATGATAAACACGGAAATAAAATCAGGAGATACAATTTTAAAGCCAAATCTAAATTGAACCGATTTTATTGATGTTCAATAGCCTCGTTTGGAAAGCATCACAAAAATGCATATCGTCCTTTTCTTTCCTTTAGATTTGTCGTTAGGACTGCTATTTTCTCTTCTTTCGTTGTTTTCAATAAGCTTTTACTACCTCAGGAGGCTTTAGTTAAGATTTAATTCAGATTTGGCTTTATAAATTCAATCTCTTCCTTTATTGTTGTTGATGTTCTCATAGAATTAAAAAAATCAAAGTCATTGCGGACGCGACAGAGAGCAATGTTTTTGAAAATATTTCCACCGCAATATATAATTGTGTTTTCTTCTTAACAAAAATAGGCCTGAAAAAACTTTAAAAATATTTAGATCATGCGATTTTGATCGATGTAGTTATAGGAATAAACAGTTTATACTCTAGCAAAATGTCAGGAGTTATTAGCAAAAAATCACCAAAAACTTGTAACATTTTGAGGTTGCAACGAGATCTCAGAAAATAAAAATGGTACGAATGCAATTTAGCCAAATATTCTTGCGTCAAGTCATGGTCGAAATGGTCATCTCGCAGAGTCAAGAAACACGGATTAAGGAAAATAGAGCAGTGGTGGAAACGCGCAACTTAGATTGACTTTCAAACGAGTGGGATTGCAAACAAAAAAGAGAGGAGCTGGAAAAGCTGCGAAAAGAGAATGAAAGATTGAAACACGAACTGGCCAACAAAAATCAGATTATTCAGAAATTCATCAACAACAAGCAACCGGAAAACACACCTCAAGATATTAAGAAGAATAAAGATGAAATTGAAAGTTATAATAACACCAACACAACAAAAACGTACCAAAATGGAATCAAAAGATAGGAGTAGTCGGAGATTTGATCCGGAATGAAATAAATGAAACTGGGCTTAAAAAGATTGATCATGGCTGACCTATCATACGGACGAAGCCAGGAAAAATAATCATATATGCTGGCACTAATGAAATTATCAATGATATAAATCTGTTGCGAAACATGTAGACAATCGTGAGGAAACACAAAAAGATACACCCGAAACAGAAATTGTTTTCAGCAGCTTGATGATAGTCAGAGCCGACGAAAAAAAATGGAAGTAAGAAGGTTGAAGCGGTTAACAAACATATGAAAGATTTCTGCAATCAAAACGATCTCGGCTTTAGCGACAACTCAAACTTCACGTTCGAACACCCAAATAAAAAAGCCACCAGTTTACTTGTAAGAAATATATTGATTTTTTTAAGTTGAGATGATATTACACGTGCGCGGGATACCTTTGAAATCGAAACCGTGAATAACAAAATGGAGGATAGGATTCGAGGTAATAATGTTTCCTCATTAAGTGATCTTTGTGCAAAACATCTAAACAATATTACGCTAGGGTACATAAATATAAACTCGATTAGAAATAAACTAGATGATATTGCCAGTTATGTAGGAGATAATATCAATATTACCGCCTTACAATAGCCTAGACAAAATTAGACAATTATTTTCCAAGCAGTCAATTTTTCATAAAAATCTAGAAAAAACCCTATTACTTCGACAAATCAAAAAAATAGTGGTGGTCTATTAATAACATATGTTGATCAGAATTTTTTTTTTAAAGATTTACATTAGACACACTTCCAAAGGACTGTCAAATTGTCTCTTTGGTAATAAATACGATGAAAGGAAAATTGCTTCTAATCAACAAATACAGACCCCCTGAACAAGATTTAGCTTACTTTCTGACTACTTTGGCAGATCTACTTGAGTCAATGTTACTCTTGAAAGTATAATAGATTTATAATAATTGGTGATTTTGATGAAAACCCAAGCTCGGAAACTATGAAACACTTTATGAATGATTATCAATGTACAAGTTTAGTTCAAACGAGTACTTGCATGTTTTAAAAGTGACAAAAAGGTTCTTGTATAGACCTGATTATATCAAATCAACCTCATAGGCATCAACACATCCTTTGAAACGGGACGCAGTAATCATTATTTGATATACACAATGCTGAAAAGGGAATATATCAAATTACCCCCTAAAACCATATTCTACCGCGATTACAAAAGTGGTAACGATGGTAATCTTTCAAATATTTAAAACGAATTAAAGAAAACACTGAACAAAAACGCCTCTCTTAAGAACAGGGTATTAAAAGTAATCACAAACCTCATATTAATAAAACATTGAGAAAATCCATTATGGAAAGATCAAAACTAAAAAATCGCTTTAATAAAAGTCGTTCAATAACAGATTTGAATTTGCATAAGAAACAAAGAAATAAAGTTGTTAAGTTGAGTGAAAAAATTCAAAAAAACATATTTCAAATCTTATATACCAACACTCAGGTACTCCCAGCAAAAAGTTTTGAAGAGCGGCGAACCCTACTTAACCGGAAAAACATAATACAGGGTGTCCTGAAAAAAACGGAACCCAACTTTTAATAGGCTGCAAATTATTAAGTTGTTATTCATTCTTTGCTGTTTATACTGTTAGAAAGTATAATTTCCTAAGCTTTCAAAAATATACATTTTTCTTTGTGAAATTAATTTTTTCAGGAAATATTCAGGGTTTTTTTTCCCTATACGGTCATTAAGCTCTTAAAGATCAATACACTCAAACTTTAATAAGCTATAAATCTTTTGTTTACGTCGAGCTGACTTATTTTTTGTTTCTGTGTTAAGTGTATCACGAAAATGTTTATAAAAACACAAATGTTTTATTCACCGTGTAAACTGTACATAAAATCAACTTTTTCTTTGAAAACAAAATTTGAGAAGTATGAGCAACTCGATAACATTATGCAGAAATTCTATTCTATATTCCAAAACTATGCGGGTTTATGTAAACAATTCAACCCAACATGCCTTACTAGACATGATCAGAGGACAACTCCAAAAATGTCTTAATGGAAAGGGGATAAGTGGTATGGTACTCATGGACCTTCAAAGACTTGTGATTGCATACCACATAACCTTCTATTAGAAAAACTGAAAGCCTATGGTTTAGTTGAAAGATCATTAAACCTAATTTGCTCCTACTTGGAAAAACAGCAACAACGGGTGATATTTGATCAACTTAGTCTTTACAAATGGATTAAGCAAGGTGTTCCTCAAGGATCCATACTCGGGCCTCTGTTATTTAATATTTCTATCAATGACTTATATACAACTTCTATTTGCAACTACGCAGACGACAATACGTTATTTTATCATGACAAAGACATAAACCAAGTGAAATCAAAACTACAAATGGGTGTTGAGCAAATGCCCTGGTTTAAATTAAACAGTATGTCGGCAAATCCAGAAGAGTTTCAATCAATGTTTATAACTTCAAACCAAAACACTGAATTTCCAAATCTAGAAATTGAAAACATTAGCTTACAAAGTCAAAATACAGTAAATTACTTGGTGTTAACATTGACAATAAACTTACATTTAAAAATCACATCAATAACACATGTCATTACTCCAGTCAAAAAACTACAAGCTTTACTCAGAATAAGAAAATACCTAAGTATTAAACAGGCTACTGTATTGGTAAATTCATTTATTTTGTCTCATTTTCAATTTTGTAATCTTGTTTGAATAATTTACGGGAAGTTACTCAATAAAAGAATTAATAATATTCATACGCAAATTCATAATAATCTGATGAATTATCAGAACTTTACTTTAAATTAACAACGGGAAAACAATTCACTGCCACAACTTGCAATCCTTAATGTTATTAATTTTTCGTATAAACAAATTTTTTCCTAAGATAGCAAATAATCTATTTAGGCGCAAAAATATTAACTATAACTTACGTTCCAAAGATGAGCTTATCTTACCAAAATGTAGAACTATATCATATGGTGAATATGTTATTATTGGCAAACAGCTTTAATATGAAAATAACATTCAGAAGCTTCATTTTGAATTGTGTTTTATTATATAAAAGTAAAAATATCAGACTGTTTCGACTACCGTCCAGTAGTCATTGTCAACTATAGGAAATTGAGCTAAAATGTTATTATATACAAGTTTCGGAAAAATGATTGTTAAAAGCAAGGTCGTAAAATATAATGATATAAAATTAAAATAGATACAAGGAATAAAAGAAAGTGTATTGATTAAAAAGCTACAAAGGGACAGAAGTATCTTGTGTATTCAGAATAGGGCTATTAGATTTGATTTAAATGGCCTCAGAGACTTTCCTTTTATATTAGTTATTGTTGAGAATTTTGACATCGTCTTTTGTAATTTCTTCATGTCCTTTCTCAGTTGAATGCTTAAAAACGTGTGAATTTTTATCTCTACTCGCGTGATCGTTTATTCTTCCTTCCAGTCTCCTTCCAGTTTCACCGGCATATGTATCTTCGCATTCCGGACATTTGATTTCATAGACGATGTTGTGGTCATGTTCTTTCTTGATTCGGTCTTTAATGTTAAAACAAGCGTTTGAACCAATATATCATATGGGTTTAATACCGTGTTCTTCAAAGGTGCGGTACTTTGGAATTCTCTCCCAAACTCAATCAAAGATTCTAAAACCATCCACCAAAGTTTCAAAAAAAAATTAACAGTGGAACGTGCACGTTCTTGTAGCCATTGTACTGTATGTTAGAAATTAAATATTTGATTGATTATTTTGTGAACGAATTTAATTTCAGTTGGATTTTATTAGTTTTTAATTAGGGATTTTACTAATATGGAACTATTTGTTATTTTTATCCGACTTGAAATAAAGAATTTCTATCTATCTATCTAAGCATCTTAAAGAGTATCCGAACGGCACTTCCAGAAGTGATTTGGGGATTTAAATGACTTGCCGAACTCTTATCACAACCACTTATGATTTCGAAGGTTAAGTTGGTGAAGAACTTCTTTAAAGTCCTGGTTACGGTTAGAGGGAGAAGACAGTGGGAGGAAAGGGGGAGGGGATATTGTTAATCTAGGGGTATGTCGCACTTAAAGGAGACCATGGATCATTTTGATGTATAGAAAATGCTCTCCCTCTGGATTGTGCGGCCTTTTCTAGACCATAGTTAATAGAGACGAATGGTTAGGAACCTTTTGTTTCAACTTATTCAGATATTTCTTTACTGTCAAACTCGATAAATTCTTATGAAATTTTTTGGTTTATGCAGTTGACTTCTAAGGGTTCAACTTATTAATGAATAGGATATTTAAGAAATTTAATAGATGAAAGTGCTAATACGTCACGATTCATTGTTTGTCAAGTTCGTAATAAGCAATAAAACTTTCGATTGATGTTCACCGCTAATTGATATTCCAGTAATGATTTTAAAGTTATCTTAGAAGTTATTTCTCCATTGATTAGGGATTGTATAAATCAATGTTTTAACTTTCCAAACAGTCTAAAGCTAGCTGAAATCATTCCAATTTCTAAAAAGGAAGACAGTCAGTTTGATAATGACTATAGACCCATCAGTATTCTTCCTCTACTTGCCGAAACCTTGGAGAAAGTCATGGTAGATTTTTTTGAAAGAAAATTTTAAAAACTTCTGTGTAGCTTTCGAAAGCGCCATTCGTGTCAACATGCTTTAGTCAATTTTCTAAAGTTATGGCAAAAACATCTAGATGAAGACAAGATAGTAGGAACTGCACTGATGGATCTGTCTTCCTCGTGATCTTCTAATAGCTAAGCTTGCTGCTTTTGGTGTTGATTACTCTAGTCTTAACCTGTTACACGATTACTTATCTGAACGTTTTGAGAGAGTTAGAATTGGATCAACTTTTAATGGTTGGTTGTACTTTTGTTAGATGTTCCACAAGGTTCTATTTTAGGACTCCCTCTTTTTAACATCTTTTTGAACGATTTTGTAATGTTTATACGAGAAACAGAAATTTGCAATTTTGCTGACGACAACTCGCTTTTTGCTAGTAGTAATTGTGTAGACGAACGTAAAGCGTTGCTCGAAAGAGAAGCATCAAATGCCTTAGGTTGGTTTACAATCAACTCAATGGCAGCTAACCCAGCAATATTTCAAACTATGTTTTTCGGTATAAACGATTATCAAAATGTTGCAGTCTTCAGCATCTGTAAAACTCTTAGGTATACATATAGATTGTAAGTTGGACTTCAAAATCCATGTTCAATCTATTTGTAAATGTGCTTCTCAAATAGCTAATGCCCTCTTTAGAATCAGACCTTATCTCAACATGAGTTGTGTATAACTTTGCTCAGCGTATATTCTATCACCTTTTAAATATTGCCCACTTATTTGGATGTTCAATTACAAAGCAAACTAATGGTCTGATAAAAAAAACCCATAAGAGAGCATTTCACAAATATTTTGAGTCTCCTTTTGAGGTTATTATTAGTAAGGGGAATGACGTTCCTATACATGTACAAAATTTAAGAGAGCTGATGATCGAAGTCTTTAAATGGTTTAAACCAGAAATTATGTGGGATATGTTAAAGTGCAAACCAGTGCATTATAACTTGAGATCTATGTCTAGACATACTACTGAGTCATGTAGACGATGAGGGTCGAAGAGTATTTTTGAGTTCTTTATTATAATAATAATATATATAGCTTTTTCTTTACAATAAACATGTAAGATTTCTATTTGTTTGATTTCAAATATAAAAACTGTTCCTTAATTACTTTAAACTAGTAATTTTCAACCAATTAATTTGAAATCATCAATAAAATAGATTTTCATTTAGGCCATATAAGCACATTGTCGACCCAAAATAATTAAGTATAAGTTTAATGTTACAAATATGTTAGGCCTCAAGAAATTCGTTAGTCTGCACTGGTGTTTCCAGAACTAAGACTGATTCGACCATGTTTTTACTAAATTTACTGTAATTCTTTTAAAGATTGCGTAAAACTTTTGAAACTTCGTGACTTTTATTATTTTTCTATTGGCTTTTAGATGAAAAAATCTTTTTCTTTAAAATTTTGAGTATTTTTTTTTTGTTTGTTTTATGCTCACAACTTGATATTTGATATTCGCAGCACAAAATGTTTTTTTACCTAATTTTTCAAATTCTCACCTTGAGTAAAAAATGATGACGTCATTCAAAAAATACTTACGTCAGCAAAAACATTCAAACGTCAGATTGTTCTTTATATGATGGACTATTATAGTATGCAAAGTTTCAGAGTGATAGCATAACTGTTCTTGAGATCGCCCCCCTCCCCCCCGGCATATTTAACCCCCAAAAAGCCCGGCATGAATAGGGCTAAAGTACTCAAAATCACTGATGTGAAGTGGATAATGATTTTAGCTCGTTCTTGTAGCCATTGTCCTATTAGACTCACTGTTAACAAATTCAACACCACAAGTGTCAACATTTCACTCCTGGGATTCGAATATTGCTATTACAAATGCGACTTTTTCCTGTAGGACGTAGCGTTGTTCCTGTAGGACGTAACACTGTTTCTAAAGAACGGAACGTTGTTCCTGTAGGATGTAACACTGTTCCTGAAGAACAGAACGTTGTTCCTGTAGGATGTAACACGTTGTTCCTGGATAGAACGTGAGATTACTCCTGTAGAACGTAACATTGTTCCTAAACAGAACATAAGAAACTATTGCAACTGTTCAGGAAAAATTCTCAACTTCAGTTAAGCTAGGATGTCTTAAAACTTTGGGACAGAATAGCGATATTTGGCACACTTATAGCACAGATAACTACTCCGAGGAAACTTTTTCACGTTTTCAAAATTTTTCTCGAAAAAAAAACATTTCTCGAAATTTTAGGTCCAAATTCGTACACAAAATCGTAAAACGCAACTAGGTATTTGTAGCAAAACTTTAAAGTTGCAAAATTTATACCTAAAGATAGCAAATTTTATAAGCTTTCCAAATATATATATATATATTGTATAACAAATGTCGAAGAAAAGAAAATACAGATCTTTGAAATCTTTTTATTATTACTTCTTCTCTTAAGGATTAGAAACCATTGTTCTTTTTAATCACCATTGTTAATTACCTATCACATATCGAGTGTAATTTTAATTACCGTTGTTATTACGTAACAATGGAATGATCAACAATTCTCTTGCCGCGCTTTTCCATTATTTTTATTATTATGTAATTTTTTGTACTGTAGATGTTGAACACGCTTTTATTATACAGAGTGTATAAAAGAATAGAATAAAAGTATACCCAGTTATTCACTCTCTTAGTTACGGTGGCCCGTATGTGCCATTGTGCTATGGTACATATAAAAGTCAAAAGTGTATGACTTATCAAAAGCCTATTAA
>JAUBWS010064200.1:0-14920 GCA_032270445.1 Darlingtonia californica | reverse complement strand
ATTGGTCTCCAAACGGCCCGTAAACGATCGAAGGACATCAAACTGAGATGGAAGATGGAAGTTACAACAAAGAAGAAATAGGTTGTATTGGTTAGTCCAGATACGTTTTCGTCTACTTGGTCCATGAACATAAAAGAGAGAGCAATGGCAATATTTGACAGCCCAAACAATAAATCAGCTATCGATAAACTCAATAAGATATTTTCGTATATCCTACGTTTCTTGAGACGGATAATTAAAACTAGTTCGACTGTATTTAAAATAGCGACTATAAGACCGAATGAACTGTCAATTATTCGACCTCTGGTTTCGTTATTCATTTTCTAAAGGAAATTATAACCACAAATTATTCAAATGAAAAGTACAAATAAAAAGAAAATGTTTTGAGTGTCTGTACATATTGAGATGTTTCTACCGTGATAAGCTGTACGGAAAAACCGGCCAACAATGTTAGCCAACATTCTGAACGTTATGACATAAATTATTCAAGCCAACATTCTGAACATTATGACATAAATTCATTCAAGAAAAAATCGACCAACATTACTCTTCTCCTGTTCGGTTTTTTATACATCATTTTCTTCAACGAAAGAAAAAAGACATTTAACATTTCGAATGATGTTCAAAAGACGTTCACAATTAAAAATATTGGACACAATGCTGGATAACAATGCTGGTGGGTATAACAACGTTTGGTAATGTTAATAAATGTTGACAAATAATTTTATGTGAATTTTTTCTTCTTCAACACACAACACGTTGGTTACTAAAGCGAACCGGCTAAAATTGTTGACCAACAATGTTGGTCCGTTTGCGGCCGGCATAAACTTATTGAAGGTGGAATTTGTTAAATTATCAAAAACTAAAATAATATGAGTTTATTGGAACAGAAGACCGTAGATTGGTCTATCACTCTGGAAATTTTGGTAAACAGAACTTACAATTGCATCCGTTTCTTTTAATTCCCCATTTTCATCCCTAATTTTCAATTAAATATCCGTTAAATATTTAAGTCTACAAGTAATGAAACTCTCACGTAAACAGCCTCTACTTACTTAATTACTTTAGACTCATAACAGTGATAAGCAAAAGATCAATATAGCTTATAGAATATCCAATTAAAAAAGTTGATAAAAAGTGCAATTCAAACCATAGTAATAAGGAGTATGATAATCAAAACAGCAGATTCTTAAAATACTTGGTTTTTCCTGCTTAAAATTGTGACAGGGAGAGAAAATTTGGTTTTTTGGTGCCTTTGGATAGCTGGAAAACACACCATTTTAGCTCTTTTGAATGAAACTGAAGTTGTTTATAGATCATTTCAAGTTTTCTTTTAGTATGAAAATCCTCATTGATATTATTATGGGTAATGAGTTTTCATGGATCATAAGGAAGTCTTTCAACTGTCCTCCACTCTTTGAATGTGAAATATTGAAGCCTCAAATTCGACAATTCTGAGCGACCGAACAGATAACAAGGAACGTAGAGGAGAAAAATGGGTTCCTTTGTCAAATTTGGACTGTTTCATGGATCATTAGGAAGGTTATCAACTGTCCTCTCCCCTTTGAAAGTGAAATTATGAAGTCTCAAATTCGAACATTCTGAGTGACCGAACAGATAGCATAAAACATAGAGAAAAAAAATGGGTTCCTTTGTAAAATTTGGACTGTTTCATGGATCATTAGGAAGGTTATCAACTGTCCTCTCCCCTTTGAAAGTGAAACTATTAACGAAAATTCTGAGTGACCGAACAGATAGCATAAAACATAGAGAAAAAAAATGGGTTCCTTTGTCAAATTTAGACTGTTTCATGAATCATTAGGAAGGTTATCAACTGTTCTCCCACTTTTGAAAGTGAAATTATGAAGTCTCAAATTCGAACATTCTGGTGACCGAACAGATAGCATAAACCATAAAAAAATGGGTTCCTTTGTCAAATTTGGACTGTTTCATGGATCAATAGGAAAGCTGACAACTGTCCTCCACCCCTTTGTAAGTGAAACTATGAAGTCTCAAATTCGAAAATTATGTTTCATGCTAAGACTTTAGGGGAAAGTATTGCATTCTTCTGCTGATTTCAGAGCAATTTAAATTGACATTTGAACAATTGAAAACAATGAAATTTAGTTTATACTTTTTGATATTAGAAAGTTTTCCTCCTTTCCGTGCGAGACTTAGTTGCATTCTTAATAGAAAAACTCAGACTATAGCATAGTTTATTTTAAACTATAGAATAATCTACAGTTGAGAAACACGGATTTCCATTTAGAAAAAAAACCCAGCATTTTCGTGTAACAAAATCCTGGAAATTTTCATTATAGTCCCAACAGATGGTCTTTTTTGGTCTCAAAAGTAGTGTTGTAGCTTGTGTTTGGTTTATTGACACTACTCTACATAAAGTTAATAAGGTCTTTCACAGTGCTAAGCCAACCCATTAAAATATCATGAAATCTTTGATGCTATTGTTACACGAAAACACTATTTTGTCTAATTCGAAACTTGAGTTTAACAAATATTACTGCCTAAAAAATGAAATTTTACTGTACCAGAACTAGCTACCACATCTATTTTCCTGATTTTAAATAAAGTATCATCTATCAGCTACTGTCTTATAGTATTAATTAAACAAAAAAGACAAACATTTCTTTAGTTTTTTTATTATATATGCTCTTTATACTTTCCTATTTAATTCAAAAGAAGTTATTGAGTTTTATATATGACATGCCATTCTCTTGCATTGATATAAATACAGTTGATCTCGTGTTTCAGGACCATTAAAGTTTTCCATAATAAAGTCTTTTAAATTTGATTGAATAATTGAGGCAAATATCTGTAGATGACTCGTTTTTTCAACCGTTTTTACAGATAATACTACGGAAAATTTTGATGGATCTTAAATGCAAGATAAAAAGACTGTATATCCACGGTTCAAATCAAAACATGAATTAAAACACGGCAAGGAAATTTTCTTGAACACGCTGTACATAAGAATGATAACAATGGCGGACTTAGCCCTTCAAGCACTAAGGGGGAGGGGGTAATAGCTAATATTTTTAATAAAACTTGTCAATTAATCACTAAATCTTTTTTGTCAGTTTTCGTCAAGATCTTGTCACATCGAATGACGTCATCAGTTTTAGTGAAAAAAGAGATCATGGTTTTGACTTCGTATGGTTTTCTATGTTTTGGAGTTTGGCTACTGATATATTGACTTTTTTGTATGTGTATGAGCAAAAGGGTAAAATTTGATATACTAATTTGTTTATAAGTATAAAGCATAATTAGGGTAAAATTCGAGAAAAATTAAGCATAGTGCTGATCATAATGCTGCTCTTGACTATATAGTTAAGAATTTGTTAAAATGTTGAATTTATATTTCCCCAAGGGGAATCAAGAGGTGAATCCATAGTTGAGAGGAGAAAAGAAATGAATGATTTTATTCCAAAATTAATTTTGTATCTTGTTGCCTTTTTATAAGCACGAGGATAATATACCCTAAATTATATAAAAGATATAAGTATAAGTATAAGCATATTTCAAGGGTAAATACATTTAATATGCTAAGCATCTAGCAGAGCTATGCTTATAAAAAAAATTAGTGTAATTCTGACGTCAGTCTTTGCCAAGACAATTTGGCGCGACTAATGATTGGATAGAATTATCGAAAAGAGATCAAGTAAAATTTTCTTGCTTAACTCCTGAACCATTAATGCTATTATCATGAAACTTAGTTCAATTTCGTATCTCAAAACCATAAAGACTAATATAAAGCCATCAATCCAGAAAAATTGCATATTTAAACAATATTTAAACAATTTTCAATATTTCGTAAAAGTTCAAGATTGCGTTGAAGAAGTCTTGCTGTGTTTGCTGTTGTTATGGGAGTTGGGTTCCAGCTTTTTGTGTTTAAAAATGGATGCTTTTCATATGTATTTCAGATTGGTTTTGTTTTCAAAATACAACTTGACGTTTTTTTGTCTTTCCAGTTCGTCTATGCTTCTGTCCTCTTTTGTTTCTAAGTTTACTGAGTCTATTTTAAGTGAAAATAACAGTCCTTTGCAAAAAAATTATTTTTGATTGATCATAAAACTGTTAATACATTTTTCGGAAAATGTTTCTTTTAAATTCTTTTCACGTAGCTCTTCTTTTCAGGAGAAATAATATATCAGTGGAAAGCTTATAAAATGAGCTTTCTAGCGATATCAAATTTCTGTAAAAACCGTTCCAAAAAATCAATAACTCAACTTGCTTCCACTTTTTTGTGACACACTGTATTTTCGGAAAGCTATTTTAAATGTCTTTCCCCATGATTTAAGCGCGGATACAAAGGTGTAGCAAAATTCCAGGAGAAATGTGATGATTCGTTAAAGAGTAATTATCTCTTACATATTGACAATACATAATGGCATTTTAACAACCTGTCACTCTTCTGCTGAAATTTTGCTACACCTCTGTATCCACGCCTAGCTTCTCAATTTAAAACTAATGTTAAAAAAATGATTATTAACAATTAATTGCATGTTGACTGGCTTCAGCAGGTCTCGTTTAAATTCACTCATAGCTTTACTTTCTCCAAAAAAACTGAATCTGACATTTGAATGATAGGTTAGAGAAAAAAACATTTTCCTCGACTTTATATAATAAATAAAAATATGACAAATTTCGGCCAGTTCTTAAAAATTGATTAGATATTTCAAAGCTATAAGTGACCTCAGACAGGCTAAAGATACAAAACCAAAACATTTTACGATCCAGAGGATGTCAATCAATAACCTTTTTACATAATTGTTTGAGTAAACATGTTCTTATGTATATTTACTTATTGTTGAGTGAAGTTGTCATTGTTGATAGTGAATTTTGTTTTTCTTTCTTGCTATACTGGTCTATTATTTTGTTCCGAAAAAAATATACCACTGAATTCATGCCACTGTTTATTATAAGAAGTATATTGATATACACAGGCAATTTTCCACTAGACAGCATTGATATTGGGAAAGGTATTGTCAATATTATGAAAGTCAACATAACGCAAATACAGATCATGGAGACTCTCTTTTCCATACTCTGACTGTTTGACGATTGGATCCTTTTCTTTCTTTTTAATGCGTAGATAATAGCACAATTGCAAGTGATCAAAATAAGGTCTGCAACTATAATTATATAGGAAAGCGCAACCTTCATAGTGTCTCCGTATTCATCTATCGTAACCTCTTCCAAGATCGGAATCGTGACATTTCTTGTCGGTAACGGTTGATTAAAATAGATCTGTGTAATAACTACACTTTCACCAAAAAAATGAGTTGAGTTGTCAAAATCTGTTTTATTCGAACCCACTCCAGTGTCATTGAAGAACCTAAGTTCCTCTCTTTCTATGAACTCACGGTCAGTGAAGCTAGTTGAGAGTTCATGTACCAAAACGAGCGTTAATGAGGCTATCAACGCCACAGACCAAATTATAATCAACGATATTTTTGTTCTTCTGATTGTAAATGTCATACGATGTTTTATTGGTCTCCAAACGGCCCACAAACGATCGAAGGACATCAAACTGAGATGAAAGATGGAGGTTACAACAAAAAAGAAATAGGTTGTATTGGTTAGCCCAAATACTTTTTCGTCTGATTGGTCCATGACGAGAAATGTGACACTGATTATAACATTTGAAAGTCCAAACAGCAAGTCAGCTATCGATAAACTCAACAAAATTGTCTCGTAGATGCGTCTTTTCTTCAGACGAATTATTAAGAATAGTTCAACCGCATTCAGTATTGCTACCAAAAGACCAAACGATAAGTCAATCAATCGATTTCTGGTATCGTTTATCATTTCCTGCATTTTTAATCTTTAGAAAAGATACCTATCGAAGGTGTTATAGAATATAGAACAAAACATTAAGTCCGGTTGCTTAGCACAGAAAATCGCACGAATACTTCAAATTGTGATAGAAGGATGAAACTTTGCACATTTGGTGTTTATCATATTTGAAACATTATTTTTGAAAGAGACACTTCTCAATGTCACGTGTTTTCTGACGTCAGCACCTTTTTTGCAAGAAAATTTTATTTACGAAAAAACAAAGTATTATATACCATTCGAAAGATAATGATGCCCTGAGCAAAAGTGTTCTTCGGATCAAAATAAGAAAATTTGCGTACCACGAGTTATGACACCTCGAAGTGAGAATTATGACGTCATTGTAGCCCTATTTATACTCAGGTAAACCCTTCATAACTTTTGATTGAAAAGTGATTTTTTGATGAAACTTGGCAGGTGAGTCTACTATGATGAAAAAAACAAAATGAAGTCATTAAATTTTTCATTTTTTATTACTGATGACGTCATCAAAGAAATGAAAAATGCCATTTTTGTAAGCAATTTTGGCACCAAATTTTGAAATTTTCAAAAATCAACGATTAATTCCGAAAATGTTTTGATTACCACTATATTTTTCCTAATCAAGAAACAAAAAGATGCTATTCAATGATGTGCATGAAGTGGTAGATGAAATGCTTTTGAAAGATATTCAAATTTAAAAAAGACGACCCAAATTTGTCATATTTAGCGCTATCTAATGTCAAATATGTTATCATACTGATATTAGAATTGCCATGTAGTGATGAAAGGTCCCAAATTTTCTAACTGGCCTTTTGCTGGCCTCTTTCGATGACGTTACAATTTGCAATATGAGGCTTTAGGTCTGCCTCAACAGATTTCTCATTTTTTGGATGACCATTAAAAATTTAATGACTTCGTTTTGTTTCTTTCATCATAGTAGACTCACCTGCCAAATTTCATAAAAAAATCACTCAATCAAAAGTTATGAAGGGTTTACCGTAGTATAAATAGGGCTGCAATGACGTCATAATTCTCACTTCGAGGCGTCATAACTCGTGATAAGTACATTTTCTTAATTTGACCCAGGCAAGACTTTTGTTCAGGGCAAAATTATCTTCCTAACGGTATAAAATTTATCATATTTTGCATAAAAAAATTGCCCTTTTTGATGACGTCATGATTCTCAGTTTGAGGTTTCATACTTAAACTCATACATAGAATTTCTCAACTTGACCCAGGCATAGAAATTTCATTGTGAAAAAGGTGCTGACGTCAGCAAACACGTGACATTGAGAAGTGTCTCTCTCAAAAATAATGTTTCAAACATGATAAACAACAAATGTGCACATTTTCAGGCTTCTATCACAATTTGAAGTATTTTTGTGCTAAGCGACCCTACTAATAAGGTATAGTGCAAATCAGATAACATTTTTTTAAATAATTGATGACGTCATCGTTTTTGAAAATCTTTGATCATTTTTAGGGCAATGTTGCACCACTTTGTGCCCCCCCCCCCCTCGGATTTTGCAGGGGCCAAAAAGCCCGGGTCAAATAGGGTTAAGGGAAGATAGTTCGTGAAAATATTTTCGCTGAATTCATATATATAATTTTCACCCTTCACCGCAAAATTAAGTGCCACGAAACTCACAATATTGCTCAAACGTGAAAATCAATTTCGCAATATTCCAATTTCTGCCTTGGTTTCTTTCTATATACAAATTTCCCAATCTGAGAAAATCGCAAAAACTAATTCCGCGGAACTTGCTGATTTTGAGCTTGTCAACCGCGGAAATGAATTCTGCGAAAGTTTCTTCCCCTGAAAATCTCTTCTGTTAAGGTAGCCCTTGAGATGTAGGTAAAATTATGGTTTTGATTTGGAAGTGTATTCTCTTCGTTACCTATTTTCCTGATACAAAAGAAGAAAAAATCTGTTGAAGTTTGAATGGGCGCTACATTTTCTATCATCTACTGGCAAAATTACTGGAAGGTCTACTTGAGAATTTCTGTCTTTGCTATGGTATTATTGTGGCGACTGCGTATGAGTTTCATACAATAAAATATTTCTCACTCTTACACTTAGTTTGTGATGTATTCACGTCGGTTGTTTTTGGTAGGTGGTTAATTTGTTAAAGATCCTTTTGAAAAAAAGTACAATTAAGTTTTGATTTGACATATTATTGTCGTAAAATCTTTGAATTTCAACAATTTGCTCTACCTACCAAAAACATTAAGAAATCTGCTCGTGAACTTATATTGTGATACCGGAGAAGAGTGCATTTCTGACATTGACGCATTTATATTTTTGTACTATGCTGCTCGATTATGATCGTCTGATGATTTGCAATTACAACGCTAAGCTTAAAGACAGGAGGTAGAAGTAGTATAATGCACCTCTTATAATGGTTCCTAGTATATCGATATCTCATACAAAGCCCTAACATGATACATCTGAGAAATTTGAAAATTAAATTACATTTTTAAAAATTTACATTTCAATCAATTCGCATAGCTCTATTCATTAGAACATTGAGCACTCTAGTGACATGTAGATAATCAATTTTGGCCCGGTGGTGTAATGGGTTAAGTCATCAACCAGAATCGCACAGTTTCTGGTTCAAACCCCACACTAGCTTAGCTGATGAGCCGTATAACCCATACGGGTTCGCTATATTTCCGTGCATACGGACTAATTTCTTCCATATATGGAAATAACTAGTCTATATACAGTAATCGGTAGAATTTCACGCTGTGCAAGTGATAAAAAATAGCGACATTTCTTAGAAAACCCAAACCTAAAAGTGAACAAAGGTGTCCCAAACTTTTACTACGCACTTGCGTCACCCAGAAAATGAACTTTAAACGATATACACCACATGAAAATTTTGCTATGCTTTTCAACCAGTCGTTTCAATCAAGCATCAATCATAAGAGTATTATGAAAAAAAAGACGAAACGTCTTTCCTTTATGTTGTTTTTATCCTCTTTTATACCTTTTATTCAAATGATATGGTATTTATTCTTTTATACAATGGACCAAATGATTGAATTCAAAACAACATAATTATTAGTCATTTCTATGAAGCAATCATTTCAAAATGTTACTAAGGAAACCTTTTGGTGGTTTTGGCACGACCCCGTGATGCCTTATGAATTGATTTTTTTTAAATCTGATGTACGAAATGTCTTTCTTTGACTTGAAAATCGAAATCGAAATATCTTCTTTTTAGACAACATGACTCTGTAAAGAAAGGTACATTTTCCCCAAAAATCAAGATTAGTAATGACGTTATAAAGTAATCATCAACCTCGACTCTAGGACGATTTTTTTCTTCATGGCCGTACGGCGGAATTTAGAGCGAAACCGTGGGGTCTTTTGAGACCAAAAATTAAAGGAGAAGGGAAAATATTGACTTTTTTTGAGCAGCATAATCTTTTAATTGTTTTCTTACCCACTTTCATAGCGAGTACATCTTTTACACGAATACATATTTTTAGGGACAAATTTGTCAACAACTCGCCAGTTTGGAGAAAAAATAAGAATATTAAAGTCATAGAATACTATAATTCCCCTTGAGATCATTACAATCATTATCCACTAACTGGAAAAAAATTGGCAATATGTTTGTTGATCTTTTCATAAAACAAAAGATTAAAATAGCTATACTCGAGGCAATTAACTGACTGAATCTTTTTCGAGCTTGAATTAATTATCTCTACAGATGTGCATGTGCATCACGAATATTATAAAAGTGGCTAACAGAGGACAATCTCCATTCCGAATTTTTAAGTTTCTTGCTTAACCGATCTAGAGCTATGGACCACAAATAAAAAAGACCAAAGTATACTAAAAACCCGGATGTGATAGGGCTAAGAGATAAGAAATATGGTGAATTGGAGTAATTTTAAAAATCCTTCTTTCCGTGCCTCACGCTTTCAGGAAACATTGACAAATCAAGGCTTTTACAAGGATCTTCCTGTGAAGCTGGACAATTTACTGATCTTCTACGGGTAGCTTTAAATTTTTTTTCGATAAAAGTAATTGACTGAATATGAAGTAAAATAGTCAGAAATTACCATGTCTGTACCATAACTCACTGTAAAAGGATGTGTATTTTTTTTCTTTAGGAAAATAAATTTTCGCTGTTCTATCAAGTCAAATTGAATCTAATTTTCGGGAGATTTTGCGGTCGCATCAGTGACACAAATGTCCATGCAGCTTAAGCTAAAATTTCCCGCTTCAGGCTTCAACTTAGATTAAACCTCAGCTTTGAGCCTAAAATTACCAGTAGTCTTACCGAAAAAAAAAAACATATGGTAGTTCCACTTATATCAAAATTAACCTACAAAACCTCATGCCTAAATCGTCTACACAAGGCTATACTGCTAAGTGGAAAATAGATTAACATTCAGGAAAAAAAGAAATGTACATATCCTTATGAATTATGGTCTTCTTTATATTTTTTAACAAAACAAAATTCATTATTTCTACAGAAAATTCTTAATGTTCTTAGAAACACAATTCAAGCTATGTTTGTCTTCAAACCCTAACTCCTTTGCACACAACATCTAGATTTCTGCTTTAGTCCCAAACTAATGTCGGTGTCATCAACGACGGCTTCGTACAGCTTTTATCCTTGATGTAGATATTTCAACATGTTGTTATTTATACACAAATAAATGAAACAAAGCAGCATTCACCAAAGACGTTTACTTAGGGTTTTTATTAAAGCCATAGAAATATTTTGATGATATTAGCAGTATTCATCAACGACAGTTACGTAACGTTTTATGGTTGCCGTATAATTTGACATGATGTTATATAAGCAGCATTCTTCAATGACGGTTACGTAGGGTTTTCATCAGAGCCGCAGAAACAGTTGCATCATTCATCAATACAGTGACGGATATGTAGGTTTTTATCACTTCACAACTATGGTAAGGTTGTAATTGGAGTTGTTGCTCCCCCAGACCATTAGCGTGATATCATCACTTACTAAAAAATGACGGTTCGTTTGAAAGGAAATTCAGAGTGAAATAATATTAGAAGATTTTAGAAAATTTGGAAATTGAAGAAGAAAAACGAACTTTTTTCTATGTATAAACTTCAAATTTGCTAGGCAGAAACTTCAACCTTAGCTGCATTCAAATATTTAACTGTTTTTCCTATAGCTTCTATAGTTTTGAATGTACATCCCTTCAAAATAGGCTTATTTTGGCGTTTTTTTGGCTATTTTTGGCCCACTTTGAAGGGCTGTACATTCAAAACTATAGAAGTTATGGAAAAAACATTTAAAAATTAGTGTCACGGAAGAAAATCGTACTGTAGTTACTTCTCAGAAAGCCAAATAAAAACATTTTCTAAACTTAACTAGATTTTCACTTTCAAATTCCCCAGACATTCAAGTTTAAATTTTGAGAAGTATATAAACCATGAAAATGGCTGAGGATGGTTTTTAAACCGAAACTGGCGCTCCATTGCGCTTATGCCTCTCCCCAATGTACACGACTTTACAATTACCACAAAGTTAGCGGGTTGGATGGAGATTGGGTTCCGTCTGTGCATCAATTCGATGAAATTCCATTGGTTCGTAGGATTCAGATCCAATTGAGTGGTGCCGCTCCCCTCCTCTACTACGAATTAGTGTAATGACATCGGATCGATAGCGCAGTCAGTAGAGCAATCGGCTGGCAAACGAGAGGTCGTGGGTTCAATCCACACTCTATCCGTTACCTTTGTGGTAGTTGGAAAGTCACATTAGTGCAGGATCTGTTGATCCATTATAATATTTCTCAACTTTTCCTCCTCAAACATTAAAGCCTTGAATGACAAAAAACTGACAATTGTATTCACTGTTTAATTTGGTATCTTTCTTGCTTACGCTTGTTTATTGATAATGCATGGTGAATAATTGAGTAAAATAAATAATCATAATTACAATCATAAACCAGACATGCGATCATTTTAGGTTTAGGTTCTGTTCGACTGGTTAGGCATGAGTGGGCTAGTATAATTTGGCAAAAATATTACAAAGCTATTCCATATAAAAATATTATTCGTAGTCTTGTGTCATCTAATGCTCTAGACATCAAGTCTTTTCTTAATGTAGCTCAGTAGTAATTTAGACTTTCCTTCATAAAAAGGTACAAATGTTTTGATAACTTTATACAATATATTTTCTAGCCCTATTGTGACTAAGCAGGCAGCATCCAACCCCCACTTTGGAGGGAGCGTTGTCTTCGAACCAAGGCATCAGCCACGATCCCCTCGAAGTTTAAGAGGTTATATAAAGCAAATATTATAATTTATATCTTAAATATTTTCTACTGCGTTGCTTCGGTCTCATTCAAATGTCCATTTGATTCGAGCATTGATCGATGTTCTCCGGTAGTTGTTTACATGAAAAGAAAAATTTTTGAGAAATTAATAAATGAGAAAATTAGGAGTGCCATAAAGCTTAAGTTTACTTAGTTACAAGCGATGCAAGCGAGGAATCTTTCATACATAACGCCTTGTTTTAAAACACAATTGACGCATGCGCAGAAATGCATTCACTGTCTGCGCATGCCACAACTTCCGTTTTCGTACGGAGTCGTTGAGAAACTCGTTTTTGCGACTTTTTACAATCGTCGGAAAACACGCATATGTAATATGAACTTGGTTCCATGAAAATATAATCTTTGATTTTGATTTGGACCGTTTTAAGAATTTGAGCGTGTTTCAAGGGTACAAAGAATTATAAGCCACTATAAGAATATATTTAATAGTGGAAGTTTGTATTCCCATCAAAGTACATAAATTTTTGAAAAATAAGTGCAAAATAAATATTTCATTTGTAACATCTTCTGGTGTTCCCGTCTACAAGAGAACAGCAAAATCATGTACGTTAAATCTATCGTAAACACATGATGGTAGTATGAAAAAAGTCTTGTACAGAATAAGAATAGTTGGTATTCTGTTGTATGACGCATGTTACTCTTGCCGCAGCCGCTTTGAAAGTTTTTTTCTATTTCTGGTACAATTTCCTTTTTCTCTGGTACAATTTGAGTGTTTTACTCATATACTATTTGCGACAAGGTTGCTTAAGTCAGAGAAAGTTGAGGGAAGGGGGAATGGGAGTTAGGCTTTACCAGACCATCGTAGCTAGAAATTGAATGTGCAGGATGTGAAACTGGTCGTCATCTCCAGACTCGCCTTTAGGAGCACCAAAGGTCATTATAACTGGTAAGAAAACACATTAAGGATGAATTAATGTCGCAAGGAACTTAATTATATAGTAATATAATTTGTTTTTCATTTCAATTTAGGTTAGAAAATGAGTAATGTATCGAAAATATTCACCAATTTAAATCATTGTGTTGCTCTCTATCTTCAATTAATATAGGATCACTTGTGAGATCTTTGAAAATTCTTTAGAATATGAACATATGAGTCGGAAAAACCAAACATCTTGAGTCGAAAAATCAAAAAAATATATTTGATTTTACAGAATTGGCCAACATAGGCAGCTTCACATCCTGCACTATCAATTTCGTAAAGGACTCTGCTTCTTAAGGCCTTCTCGATAGAGGGTTTTAAAGATGGTAAAATTGTTTTCAGTTTTGTTATCGTCATTATAACTGTGCATGGAGCCCTGCATTTATGTAAACTGTGTGCATAGTCTTCCCTGTTTTTGCCCCTGTACTGAATGAAGATAGAGTATTTTAGAATTTCCCGAGCTGTTGGCGGTGTTGTTGGTGTTGGTGGAGTAGTATTTGTGTCTTGATTCTCGGCCGAGTTTTCAGTTTCATCAGGTGACATGATGTTTCTCAATGTTTGGTGAATAATGGGGTCATAGAAAGATGGAGGATACGATTGCGCTCTAGAACCGATTTTGCTTTCTGTAGACTGTTGTGAAACAAATTCCAGTTGCTACACGCTCTGAACATTCTGTAAAAAAAGCTAGAAACGACTGAGCGTTTATATCGTTTCGGAGCAAGAGCATGGAAATTGAGATCCTATATTATATAAAAGTCTTACAAGGAAAGGTCTGGGAGGCGGCTTTTCATCAGCCAAATCACTGGTGAACATCAATCGGCCCTAAACCTGGAAAGTTATTAAATTCATTGAAAATGATGCAAATAAAAATAACATTTAATCACTTCTGTGCCGGGAATTTTCAACATTTTGGGAATCTTTGGAGATTTATTTCTTAACCGGGGACCGCTCCCTGGTGCATGGGTCGCAGACCTCCTAGGTCACTACTCAGGGGTCGAGGACCGTAAAAATGTGCCCAACTGTTATTTTTAAATGTGTTTTTATGATCCACCTTTGAGTTCAAGATACAATGATGAGCCAGCTGGCGGAGAGCATTACTGTTATTTAATTGGCATAAAATTTGTTGTTTATTTGAAAACATTTGAATGGCCAAAAATTACTCGGGTGTAATTACTTACGTTAGTGATGTGAGTTTAGTGTAAAATGCTCATTTTCACTTAAGTTTTAATCAACTTTACTTTTTTTAAAAGGATGATATGGATTTGGTTTTTATATCAAATGATACGAATTCTCATGCTCTTTACAATAACCTAAGAATGTCAAACTAAACATTTTATTTTTTTGCAGCTCTCAGACAATTATGATAGTAACTTAGCAACATCATAACTCTTGGTCTAAGGAACAGTCCTGAAAACTAGGACTGAGTGGATCATAAAATTGCGTTAACCGTAACAGACCAACATAAGGTGGGAAATCTTTTTTTTCCGTGCCGCTACGATGGTCTGGTAAAGCCTAACTCCCATTCCCCCTCCCCTCAACTTTCTCTGACTCAAGCAACCTTGTCGCAAATAGTATATGAGTAAAACACTCAAATTGGGCTTTTCCAGAAAAAAACTTTACACCCTATGTTGAGGATATCGGACGTCCAGGGGGTGCTCACTGTCACAAATTGTGGACATCCAGGGGGTGATGCTTTGTTGAAAAGCGGATTTCCAGGGGGTCACACCTGTAAAAATTGACAAAAGATTGAATTTCCAGGGGGTCTCAATGCGAAAATAGGACAAATCCAGGGGGTTGAGTTACTATTTTTGGACATCCAGGGGGTCATGA
>JAUBWS010064189.1:4912-14921 GCA_032270445.1 Darlingtonia californica | reverse complement strand
GGGGGTGGATTTGTAAAATTTGATAACTGGTTTTATAACAATTGCAATATCATCCAAAAATGGCTAAAACTTAATGATTCTAGTTTATTATATATCAACATGTCTAATGATTTCTGTTTTCTCATGAACACTTCTCACTTAGAATGGTTCCCTATTTATTCATAATGGTTTTTATGGTGATTTCATTAACTCAAAACTAGATACTGACCTCCCCTTTTAAAATACACATTGTGGCTTTTGGATTCAAAAGTTTTTTGATTACTCGTGAAACACTAAGGGAATTTTTGTTATAATTCTGGAAATATAAATAATTCTTTCTATTAGAAATACGAGAGAGTTATTTGATATCCATTCATTAAAAATTTTGTTAAATTTGATATAAAAAAAGAAGCCTACGATATGTATATATTTTTAGAAGAAATGTGCGAAAGGATAAAGGAACGACCAAATGGAATAGTTGATTAACTGTTGAAGCCCGCCTATAACGAGAATATAATTTTAGGAGTGGGATTTAAGAAAAGGATCAAAAATAACTACTGAACGATTGTCCTTATAACAGTTATTATATGAATCTCCTCAGTGGACAAAATCGTGAAAAAAACACTCCTCCACATAGGGTTTTCACCAATTTTGCCCACTGGGTCAGAGGCCTTCAATCCATAAATCGGAAATAAGGAGTTTCTATGAAGTGAAGGCGACCTAATTTGTTGTTCTACTATATGGGAAATTGATAAATATATATATTCCATATATATTTCAGTTAAAATTTCAAAAAAACTAAATTTTTCTTGAGGTCAACAAATGAAAAAGCAAGTGTGTATAAATTCTTTGACTTAACTTCTTTTAGATAACGTCAAAACTGTTACAAAATGAAGCAAACATGAAGTTCTTTTTTTGATTTGTCTAAAAAAAATTCAGTTGGGCCCAAATTAAATATTTTTCTCCATATGTGATTTGGACCTAAAAAGATAATACTCCATCATTCCCGAAATACCGTTATTACATGGCCCTCTTTTCGAAGTAAGAATATTTATTACAGTGCGAGAAAACATCCCTGAGGACCCACAATAACTTAGAAAACAATTTGTATTTTACATGATACAAAATAGACTAAAATAGTTACAGATAGCTTTCAAAATGTCACAGAATTTTAAAACCCTTATTTTAGAACAAACCATAAAATCACCGTATTTAAATACGGGAAAGGTGTGAGTATTCGACAAATTTTATCGTATCAAAACGATGTGTCCTCCTATTCACGTATTATACGTGTGTACGAAGAAAATGTTGATAACAGGGAAGATATCGTTATCAAGTCCACAAAATATGAACATCTGAAAAGGAGCAAAATGCTTAAACGGAATCGAGGATTATTTTTGTGTTATGAATTATTCAACAGAAAGTATTTTTATTTCCTTTCCTCTATATATTTCTCTTTCTATGCGTGTGTGTTTTTTTCCTTGTTTACTTATTTTTACTTGTTCAAGAAGTGGTCAACTTAAGCAATATTGCTAAATTCAAAAATTTACTATCCGTTATTTTCGTTTCCTTGTGAAAGATTAAAAGTTTCCTATTTCTATAATGGACGTCTTTTTGTTAGTTTTTTTTTTTCAAGTGTCAGTCAATCCAAAATTCACTTCTGTTATAAAAATAATTCTTTTTTGAAACCCTTCATTTTCCGTGTTCGATTTCTATTCACTTTCACCGGAATAAAACTTTCCTCAATTTCGTGAACTATTTGTTGTCAAGGTGGCCATAAAATCAACAAATTGAAATCATGAGAACTCGTTTAAGTTTCGTAATATTTCATTGAAGATAAAAGCAATCACTAGAATAGTAATGTGGTTTCTTCCTTAACTCCCACCTCCCTCTATATCTGAGTTTCTATTGAGAAAACCTTGATGAAAATCCGATTTCCTTACATTTTTGTAACCTTTGCTGAGACTTGATTTTAAATTCCATATACGGGAGAAAATTTCTAACTGATCTTCCACATGATTTTGGATACCTTATAGGGAAAAAATGTAGTATTTTTGACTCATTACGAAATTCTTTCATGAATTAACTCCACGCGCGCGTATACATCTTTTATTTATTTCTTTGGTGTAAGCGGATTATTTGTCAGTATAATTTTTTGCCGGGATAGTGCTTTCACATCGGTCAATATTTAGTAACCATTTTCTTTGTTAATTCTACTCATTGATGTATTCATTTTCACGCACAAAGCCTATTTTTGCACGTAATTTTGGTATTAATATTCCAACATTATTAACCCCCTAAGGTCTAGACTTATGTGCACTATTGGAAAACATTGCCTATAAGTGTCTCATGTAGAATTTCACTAAAACAAGTCATGTAGAAAGTTGTTTTTCTTTCAGAAAAAGTAGTCCATTAGATTTGCTTAGATTTTTAGTAATAAGTGTTCGAAAACTCACCAATATTGGGTGCTGGACCTTCGATTTTTTCATTGATATTAATAGAAACTTAGATTCGACGTTTATTCTTCCCATTGTTCCAGCTGTTTCACTTATCTACTAAAGCTTTACACCGAAATTCTCTCTCTTATTCGAATCCCTGGTAAATCTAACTTCCCTCGAGTGCTCCCAATTCATAGAGCGTCTACTGTATTAATGTCTTTCAAGAACCTTTTTTCGAAGCTCAATTATCTCAAGACTTTTCCACCCTTTAATAAGATTCTTTTGAAATTTATAAAGGCAAGCTCTTTCAATTTGGTACTCTCTGAAAACCTAAAAAATCTCAGCATCAATATATAATGAAGTTATTACAGAATAGTAGCAAATGAATGTCACTGAGTTTGAACGTGGCTCTTTGTATTACCATAATGGGACAAATTTTGGCGGGGATAAAATTTGGTGAACTCGGCGAATTTTCTCAAAATTAAAACATTGCCAAAATTTAAAAAATATACCATTGGCTTGCTTATTAATTAAATCCTCGCCAAATTTAACACAATTTGCTGTGTACTCTTACAAAGTCAAATCTTTTATCTAGATCTTCTATTTTCATGTAAAAAAACGATGTTGTTAGAATGCTAAAATAAATCCCCGCTAAATATAACAATTTTTTTGTATTTGCCAAATTAAATCTTTGCCAAGTAGTCCAATTTGGTCATTCGCCAAACTAAATCCCCGCTAAAATTTGTCTCATTAAAGTATCATCTGTGTCATAGCATTTCAGGGATAGCAGGATTTGTTTTGAATGTTTTAAAACGTACACTGCCAGACTTTTTTTCAAAAATCACAAACAACTGTACTTTGAAAAGTTTTGCATAGATGCCAAAAAATGCTAGAAATAAATCTTCTTGTTTCGAAGTTATGGCTGTTTTATGTTGGTTTGGAATTTTGCTTCTAAAAGATTGACTTATCTCTTCATTAACAGTAACCGAATAAAAAAATGATCGCTACTTTATTTTGGTAATTTTAGCATTGTTCGCGAAGCTGTCGGTGTTAAACTGAACATGAGAGTTGGTATTCATACTGGAAAAGTTCATTGTGGAGTTCTAGGTCTAAAAAAATGGCAATACGACGTATGGTCAAACGACGTAACGATAGCTTCTCATATGGAATCTGGTGGAAAGCCTGGGTAAGATTAGTTAACCATCGTAATCCCCATAGCTCGTAACCACTTTCAGCCCCCCCCCCCCCCTCCCTTACATAAATCCAATCTCCTTGAGATATCAATCCCCCCCCCCCCACCCCCATTAATAGCAATGATGTTGTTACAGTGGCCAGCCCCGTCATTAGCGTGCATGAAAAAAATAGCATGATGCTTCCAACTAGATCAACATCTTGGGACCTCATTGTCAAGAAAAACTGCATGATAAACGAATTGGGTGTGTACAAAAAATGAATACGGGAAATGTCTTTTTCTTGATAAAAGAATTTGCTTTAAAGTTTCGGGGAACTGGGAAAGGCTATAGTTTTCGCCATCTTTTTTGTTGTATATTTTTTATACATACCAACAATTTATATATACAATAATTTCATTTCATTTTAGTGGCACTTCCTTTATAGCTTTAAGCTAATGAAGTTGTCTCTTGTACAGAATCTACAGTAGACTCTCGATAAGTAGGATCCTGGATAAGTGCGACTTCATACAACCACTATGGTAACATTCGCTAAGTGGGACTGCTAGCGTCAATCCCCTCAGAAGCTAACTCCTAAAAAACACTTCGGATAAGTTGGACATTCGCTAAGTGGGGAATTTTTTATTCCTTCAATGCAAATTTTTGCTTGGCCCCTTCAGTGTTCCATTTGTCGAGAGTGTACTGTGATCTAATTCTAATTCTGTTATAGCCGTATTCACGTAACAGAAGCTGTGTGTGAGGAGATCAAGAACGAATATGTTGTGGAAGATGGGGAAGGCTATAAAAGAGATATTTATTTAAAAGAAAACAATATCAAATCTTTCTTCATTGTACCTGCATGCCCAAATACTCCGACTGAAAAACTTGTAAGTTTATAAGTTTATCTTATATTTACATAAAGCCTCCGCAAAGGCATTTGTCTAAGAATTATACGTTCGATTCTCTAATTTAAATCGATAATTTTAATAGTTCAACGAACCTGTCAGATAGTCGTCTCAATATAATTTTCTCTCGTCCGAACATTGCCACTGTGGACGAAAGTATTTTAAATGCTCCCAAAGAGGTTTTCTACCACGCCAAAAAGCAAACAAAATCATTAATTTGGATAAGCATAACTCTGTTCGAGGTCTACCGTAGGTATGCTTAGCATTTTATTTAAACCATTTGCCCTTAAAAAATTCTTAGCTGAGTGCCCATTGAAATATGGACAACACTTTTTATTCCACGGATGGCATTTTTTGTTTTTATGTTATTTAATGGGCTTTTCCAGAAAAAAACTGTATTCCCTATGTTGAGGATATCGGACGTCCAAGGGGTCTCACTGTCACAAATTGTGAACGTCCAGGGGGTGATGCTTTGCTGAAAAGCGGATTTCCAGGGGGTCTCACCTGTAAAAATTGACAAAAAAGTGGATGTGCAAGGGGTCTCAATTTAAAAATAGGACAAATCCAGGGGGTTGAGTTACTATTTTTGGACATGGAGGTCTTGATATTTTTCGTGTAAGCCCATATCCTCAACAGGGTGAACAGATTTTTTCTGGAAAAGCCCAATGCTAGAACAATAAATTTGGCATTTTAGTAAATTCTTCTTCTCGTCAAGGTTAGCTTGACTATTTCTTAGCAATATGCTTATTTTTTCTCGAAATTTACTATAATCATGCTTATAGTTGTTATGCTTATAAAAATATTAGTACAGTAGACTCTCTATAACTCGAACGCTCAAGGGGACAAAAAAATCGTTCGAGTTGTGGAGAGTTCGAGTTATAGAGAGTATTTTGGCTGAAGGTACCAAGTGAAACCGTTCGAATTGTAGAGAGTTCGAGTTATAGAAAGTCGAGTTATAGAGAGTATATTGTTTAATGAAATCCCTGGTTTACTAAGAGAACAAGGGGGAGTAAAGGTTAGAAATTTTCGAAGCTTAACGTAGAATTGTTCGTGTGCATTGTTCAAAGGGTATTTTTCACTTCAGGAACGAAAGTCAAAGAAAGTTGCTGGTGCTAATGAGAAGCAAAACCAACCATCAGGTCATTCTTTTTCCAAGAAATTCTTCGAGGTAGAATACATATTTTACAACAATTTTAAATACGATATTTTCTATTGTATAGATTTCAGAACTTGTTTGTAAACAATACTTTATGACCAAGATCGTCAACATTCAAGGTTTCAGCTTTTATTTTGAAGCCTTCATTGTTTTCCCCATATAAAATTATCAACTTCTTAGCAAAGTATGTGAAACTGATCTTTCGATCTGTATGTGTTTGTATGTATTCTCTTTGATACATCGGAATAGGCCTATCCTACTTTAGAATACGAATCACAGCGCTTATATAAACAGCACAGATTTTGCGTTCATGATACAACGCAACCTACGAATCCTAAGTCTATCACGATCGACATGAGGAAGTAATTTCACCAACCTATGCGTATATAGGTACATCTTCATATCGTAATACTACCATATACCTCCATATCAACATGCCGTTCTACATCGTGAAACTCCAAAAAATTTCATTCTTCTTGTAGAATATTGAAGATGATGTTGGTAGTCAAGAATTGAAAGAAAAGAAAATGAGGGAGAGGTTAGTACAATCTTGACCACTATCTTTCGCGAACAGGGGGAAAGATCGTGAAATTCGCGAAAGAAAAACTAATGCTTTTGAAAGTAAACGATATTATGGTCGCTAGCTAATTCGAAATAATTGTCTAAGATCTTTAAATATATGCTAGTTTTCATCTGTTCATAATGGCTCGAAATAATTTTTGATGTAACAGTTTAACCTTACTTGGTTTTTTCACTTGGACCTGGGGGGGGGGGGGGGGAGGGCTAGTAAGCTCACAGGCTTTATCTCAGGATAGGATAATGAAATAAACTTGAGATTTGGTATGGAGATAGTCCTCAATCCTGCTCAGTACTCCTCAAAAAGTAGTGGTTGCTATGGTTACTTGGTGACGTCATCACTTGATAATAGCACAATGATAAAATATATATCTTTAAATCGCTATATCTTCCGAACTAGAATAGCTTTTTCAAATCTGTTTAACGGATCACATTATGGGTCGCCTAAATTTAATACCAAATCCTTAAATGATGAAATGTTAAACTAACCGTGTCCTTCAAAATTGGAAGGCGTGTGCTTTCAAAATAACTTTGGAATCTCAAGGTATTGAATGAATAAATAACTAATTGGATTATTTACCCAGCATAGTTTCTTCAGTTCTTCGTGAACTGGTATCATTGAGGGTCCTGCCTTCCTGGAAATACCTAGAGCACCATGCAGAGTCAACAGTGATTGGCAAATGTCACTATCGAAAGCATCGCAAAGGATTGGAAACTCGATACTCCGGTTTAAGCGTCTAATACCTGAACAGCTTCGTCTAACCTGCACGACTTTACTGTAGCCATAAAAGAATTAACTTAAATCAACTAGATGAGATCTTTCCATGTTGTTGTTGAGGCGTGGCCGAGTGGTAGAGCGCTGAGCTTAGAACTCAGAGGTCCCGAGTTATACGCGGGCATGAGGCCTTCGGTGGTGAAAATTACCTAACCATAAGTCACAAGGTTCCCTGACTGGAAGGTAGGTCTCTCATTGATAACAGTCCATAACGGAACTGAAGAGGCTATCCTGGGTAAGCATTGATAAATGATAATAAAGTGCTCCACAGATGGTCATCTCATATAGTGCTTACCCTTAGACTCCATATGACGCATATATGCATTCAAATTTGATCAAAATACCACTATGTCATTGGAAGTCCATACCTTTGAAAATTTTAGAGTTGGCCGACATAACCCTCAACTATTTGGAAGAGCATAGTTTGAAAAGTGTTAATAAGATCTTGTAAATTTTTCATTCTTTTAAAGTGTTGAAAGAGACCCTATTTTACTGTTCAGGAACTAATCAATAAATTAAATTTTTTGTTAAGGCTTGGTCTCACTACGACCGCTATCGTGATGTCATCAGAAGATGAAGTGAACGAATTTTTAGAACGTGCGATCGATGCTCGAAATGTTGAACAATTAAAACAGCAAAATGTGCGACCAATCATATTGAAGTTCCGAAAACCAGAATACGAAAAGAAAGTAAGAACATCCGGAAAATCGGGTCATTCATTTTTATAATAAAATCGGAAAGTATCTTGTGATACGGCTCTGTGCTCAAGTATGAGAAAACTGGGAAATTTAGCCTGTGTTCACACTAAGGTCAACATTAAGCCCACGTTAAAAGAGCGAGAAATCACAGGCTGTTCGAATATCTCATACGTGAAAACATTCCCCTAGATACAGTAGTGACTCTATGCCAAACGAGAAGTGACTCTGTGCCAAACGAGAAATAGGAATCCGTGAACGAACACACTAGAATCATTTAGCTGGCATTGCAGTCGTTGTTCAGCTTTTCATTTTTGCTTGGCTTTAAAGTGCAAGGTCCTAACGTGAGGCTAACGTAGTGGGGACTTGGACCACGGCCCAGGCCTGATCACCAACCTGTACTGTTTTGCCGCTATGGAAAGTGTATATGAATAAGATTTATTTTTCTTTCATTTTAGTATCGCCAAGAATCAGATAATATGTTTATCCCTCATATGTTATTTATCTTACTGGCCGTTTTCTTCGTTTTCCTGGTGGTAATGCTAGTTTTCCCACGGTAAGTAGATGTTATTCTATGGGAAAAGATCTGTTAACTCCTGTTCCCCCTTAATTTTCGGGACTCGAGAGTAAGTTAGCACTTGTAATAAGACTCTCAAATTCGAACTATTTTAGTTTCGGAGCTCCTATGTCACTACCGTAAAAGATTTAAAATTCCACTTATATATTTAAATGATTTTCTTTTCTAACCATAGGACCATGAGGGTGGCGTTACTTTTCATCGTTGTATTTTGCTTAGTTCTTGTCGTTGTAGTCTTCAGTATTCTTCATAAAATGCAGGTAAATAGTATTTCATTGAACCACTTTCAACAAACAAGGTTTTTGATCCAATCCATATTTTTCCAAAGTATTCAACTCCCACACTAACCATTAAATATAATGATGTTTTTGGGATATTCAGTTTAGACGCCCTCCGAATGACATCTACTTTTTTCAATAACCATTTTCGGACGGGTAACTCGTATCAAGAATTAGGAGGTTCGTGAAGGGGAAGTGATTGGGCCATTCGCCGTGTTTTTTGGAGTCCAAGTAAAGCTTTCTAGTTTGTTCTAGTACTATGAAAAGTTATTATTAAAATGATAAGTTTACTAATTTTGGTTAAATCAATCTACCTTAATAATTTTTATTTTGTACGTGCATTGGGTTGAAGTATTACGGTTGTAATGGTTTCAATTTAAAAAGACGAAGGTTTTAGGCTAGAACGAAAGAAGAGATTTTACAGTACTCACAAAGTTAAAAGTTCCATGTAAACTTCATTCTTATATTTTAAAATCTCATTTACCTGTATACCTTTTTCGTTTTAATTTCATTAGAAATGTTCACAAATATTATCCCCCAAGATGGTGAACAGTCAATCATTGTATAGAACTTTATCAATAATAGTCACAGTTTTGTTATATATTGCTTCCGTCGGTGGACTAGTAAGTATCAGGGAGTACATATATATATATATATTTTGCTTTTTCCCAGAAGGGAGATCTTTTTATCCAGTTTTTCCCCTGATTAAATTCTTCATTATACAAGCGTTTTTTTCTATAAACTTATCCTTTTCCTGTCAATGTTTTTAACACCCAAATCTTTTTCCCTTGTACATTTTTCCCTGTCCAATTTTTTTCCGTTCCCAAATTAATTTCTCTGTGCATTTTTCCGTTGTCTGAATTTGTCCAAAAAGCTCAAATACGGGCCTAAATTTATAAAGGAAATGAAATGACTGAAGACAATTTTTTACGAAAATTTGCACGTACTATGCAGATATGATTATTTGGATTAGCCGTATTTATATTGAGACGTCTTGACGATTAATTCGTCTGACAAAATAAATGTATTTTTCGTCACATTTATACTGTCGACGATTAGTTTGTCTCTTTATAAATACGGCTATTTTACTGACCATATTTTGCAACAGCCATCTAAAGCTGATGCATAACTGTTGGCAATTTTTTTTCAAATCAATAAAAATTTTACCTTTAAATTTTTAGTTTCTTTGTCCTGACACCACACCTCCCTTAGATCAATGTATGATCAATTCTTCACTACCGCATGACCATGATAACCATTATCCAGCTATTCCTGAACTATCTTCAGATTATTGCGTCTATCCCCAGGTATGTTGAATTCATGCTAGAACCTAGACCGGAATCAGTCTTCGAATCTTCTTCACGCTATTGAGAAAGGAAGAACAAAAAAAGCTTTTGAATGTATCCAGGCTAGTTATCTTGTCAGTATTGCAATCTTGCAAAATTAGATCTCATGCGAAAC
>JAUBWS010064188.1:0-29349 GCA_032270445.1 Darlingtonia californica | reverse complement strand
GACCTCCGCTCCGTCGAAACTCCCCATTGTGACGTCAAAGTTAGGGTCGCCTGATTTTTTCACCCACGAGTTGTCTTAACATGTAAAAAATATGGTAGTGTAATCAATAATAACATAAATTAACATCTAAACAAATCTGAATCAGTGTTTTTATTGTTAGGCAATTTTAGCCAATTAGTGACCTTTAGCAGGATCTTGACTATGAGGTTGAACTCAAATATTATTTTTCTTGCATGTCACAAAAAGTTGTAGCTGTAGTGCTGGTGCTTGGCTAGTATTTTTATTTTAAACGTTACCTCTTTATCGTAATTCTTTACAGGGGGAACATTGTTTGACTTTGTAAACAGAGTCCCATACTATTGGATTTACCTTTTGTCTATTTTTTTTTTTTTTTTACAAAAGTCACTTGACTATTACGCCTTATAACCCAGACATTTTTGTTAATCTACTGAAAATTCTGTGTATCACCTATCAAAATTGCCTTTTGGATACAGAGAAAAGGTTACCTTTGAGGTTCTCCCTCAATTTTTAATACCCTTTTTCAACAAGCTCCTTTAGAATTTCAATCAAAACCTTGAAATTTCTACCCACCCGGCTCTCCCCCCTCCCCCTCAAAAAAACTGTTAAAAGCTTCATAACGGAACATTTGCTAGGTAATAATAGATTACATGGAAATAGAAATATGTAAAGTAATAGAATAGTATTTTACCGTCCCTTGTTATTAAAATTTATTTTTTAAGTATATTTTTAATGCTTAAGTCATTTAAATTTCACACCTGGGCACCCATAGCCTGTACCAGACTTTACATACATTTTGTACCTATGCGGCGGTCTGGTACATGCATCCATATCTTTGCAAACCGAACTGATGGTAATGAACCATAAAATTTTTTTTTTCAGAGATACCCGAAGCAGATTTGATCAGAAAGCAGTATGAGAAATCAATTGAGGCCTATGGATGTCTTGGAGTTCTCAAGTTTCATATTGGTAGGTTGAATATATTTGATCAGTCTTTATGATTCACATGGGAATCAGCTGATGCCGACATAATTTAGCGGCACAAATTTCAAAATCATTATCTCGTCAGCACTATTTAGCTAAAGTGAGGTTTTCAGGGCTATCACTTGTGAAATCAAAAAAAAGTGCTGAGTTAGATAAATTTTACGATTTTTCAAAATATTGAAAGTGGAATAACTCAGGAACTATTCATCATAAACCTATAAACCATACATTTTTTATTATTGGAGCGTGTATAATCGAGCTCTACACGCTCCAATATGTTATGGGTGCTGCTGATGTCAGCAGAAAGTAGACATATTTTGTCCTTTTAATGCCCATATCTCAGGATCAAGTGTCTAAATTTAACAACTGACCCCATTTCTTTCTCTATTTTTTACGCTCTATCAGATGGACCTGGTGGATCTCATATTCAAACCTTTGAAATTTGACTTTCCAAGGAGTACCATTGACAACATTTCAACCCCTTAAAAGACCCCGTAGTGGGCCAATGCCACCTTCCTAGACATCCGTCTCCGATTTTTGTAACGTTAATGATGTACCTTTCATTTGGGAACAAAGAATCTTTTTCCCCTTCCAAGGTGGTTTTCAACCTCATTTTTCACCTCTTCAATGTAAATAAATATGAAAATCACCAAGGATGTGATTACCATTCATTTTTATCAAAGCAAAACTAAAATTACACTAATTGTGTTTAATTTGTAGGATACTTGTTTAGCCAGACATTTTTCTTTATTTAATAAGATAGGTAAAACATTGGAAAGTTAGTATAACATCTAACTGAAAGCAGAAATCTAGAGAGGAGAACTCAGCTCCTTCTTTAGGGTATAGAAGATGCTTTTAGTAAAGCATTCTACTATTATTTGATTCACTCTAAGCTATAAAAAGGTTATTTTAGGTATCTGTAAAACCCTATTAAAAAAGCTATCCTGAGTCAATAACTCTATCAACAGTTTGGCGAGGATGACCTGAAAGTAGAGAGAGCTGTTGATGGTGTTATCAAAATTTTATAATGCCCTTTAGAGAATAGACCAGAATCGGTCTGAATTTTTTTCCCGGTGTCACGGTTGAAAATACATGATTTCTTCTTAATGACTTTTGGATGAATGTTAAAAAAATTGTGCATGTGTCCCAGGCTATTCGTGGAAATTACCTACTTTTTGGATTTATTGGTTTGTAAGATAATATAGCCTGTTTGCAAAAATTGGTGTCAAACTTATGAAATTCGCTACTATTATAAATTGATGTCTTTTTTTATTTATCTTCCATTCAGATGAAGATGAATGTCTGATGTATCTGTTCTTCGTTACCGGTTGTACTTCTGTCGGCAAAATCGGTTCAACAGATGTCTTCCGCATCAGTAATTGTTCCTACGTTGCATTTCAAGAGCCACACCCAGTTGACAGTCGCATCAATGATGTTCAAAAACTGTTGATGTCAGGGTGTTTTTATTTCCCGCTGAACCACACAGAAGAACAGTATCCATTCAATTTGTTTTTGTCCGTGCAACAGCAACAAGAAATGCAAGCACCCGATAACAGGTTCTTTTGGTAAGTTACTTGTTGTTTTTTATTTTTTTATTATTAAATAGAATAGTCTTTCGGTGCTTCTGAGACACTCAGTAGGGTTGTTTTAACACACCTAAACCATTCTGGCGTGGTCATTTTTCATTTTGACCCCTAAACTGAACTTTTGATCAAAGAAGTTCCTTTGCTTGTCTCGACACCCTTCTTCTTTGTTAAGGATAACCTCTTATAAACTCATGACACATCACTATGAAATTTTACTTTACGATAGTCTTGTAAAGGAGCCAAACTCGGACTTCTGAGCGAGTACCTTTACCACTAGCAATAACAAAATCATATCTGTCATTGTTTGGAATCTTTTCTTGGTCTATTTGCTGATAGGAGACCGCTCCCTGGTGCATGGATGGTGCAACTCTTAAGTATACGCAGTGGTCAAGGTGGTCAACATATTCAGTATACCCATCCTCAGTGTTGAAAGGGCTTATTATAAAGGTTGTGCATCTTAAAAATTTCAATTCTTTTATCAATAGGAATCGAAATATGCACGATTATTTGAATCGATTTGGTATCGATTGTTCGCATTGGTTTATTCGCATCATGTGTGGTGGCGTTGAAATACGAACTGTATATGTCGGCGCAAAACAGGCTAAAGCATGCTTGATATCCAGACTAAGTTGTGAGCGAGCAGGGACACGGTTCAACGTACGTGGAACGAATGATGATGGACACGTGGCCAACTTTGTTGAAACTGAACAGGTATAGTAGGAAGAAAGCATTTCATTCATTTTTAAAGGGGAAGTCACGAAAACCCTTTGATATTTTAATCAGTTCTAAAGAAAGAGTGTTCTAGACTAAATCATGTTAATTTGTTCTTCATTTTAGGTATTTTTCATGCTAGGTTTTCGACATCTTTTTTTATTTTTGCCCCATGATTTCAATAAGACTTCATAAAGTTTTGAATTTGAGCCCTCTAAATAACCAGTATCTTATACTATCGGGTAGAAATTGAAGAAATTGTTAACCCTATATAGCCTGGTTTCATTTAAAATTGAGAAACATTAAAAAAGTTACGGATGGGGGGGGGGGGAGGGTGGCACAAGTGTAAGGTTAAAAGACTTAAAACATTTTTCCGACTTTAAGTTTGCTTGGTTAGTATAAAGCCTGGTTTTCAACAATATGGTAGTTCGCCCTCAGCTTATCACTATATTACCATTTATTTTCAGTTCGTTTTCCTTGATGATACGGTGACGTCATTCATACAAACGAGAGGCTCAGTACCGATATTTTGGGAGCAGCCTGGTGTTCAGGTTTGTTTATTATTTTCTTGTAAATCTTTGTGTAAGGTCAGACTGAATTTTAAGGGGTCTACGATGGCATTTTTTTAGAACATTGCGGTGTAGAGTTTGATGCTATTGTAAAAGTGCATACTTAGTATAAGGGTAGTCTTTGATTTTAAACCTCATTCTCTCATTCGTGAAACTAAAGAAGTCAGTTTTTTTTAAACGACCACTTTCCATCGTTTTTTTTCTAAAGAAAAGGTTTGGACTTGGTCACGTCACGTATGTAGTGGAAGACCGAACTCGTTCCATGGGATAGATTTCCATTCGATGGTGCGTTCGTTATTTTTTCACTTAGGGCATTTTGGACCGAAAAAGCATCACTATAAGCAAGAAACTAGGATACATAGCTAACTAGAATTTCCCAAGTAGAATATCTTTTGTTGATCGAATTTAGGTTGGATCTCACAAAGTGAAGTTAAGTCGAGGTTACGAGGCTTCCACAGCTGCTTTCGACAGGTATAATAGGATGATAATGATTAATGAATGTTTTTCAGGAAGACGCAATTCCATGCGTATATATAGTTGGAAATTAATGAAATGCAGTGAAATACGGTTATCATGTTTCATTGCTATTTAACCATATTCTTCACAGAGTAAACTTTTTGTGATAACTGAAAATATAATCAAAGATAAGGCTTTTCTGAGTTTTTCAGTTAACCAAATTCAGTTTTTGATATTTTGTGAAAATTATTGCAGATCATTTTGAACATGTGATCAGAAATTATGACTTCTTTGAGTCACGTGGGTAACCATACCTACAGCAACCCCAGGCAAAACCGGAAAATTGATATTCAAATAACTTTTGATGTAAATTTTTTTGTTCAATGGAAACCAGAATACTATTTTTGATAAACAGTGTTGATTGAAATCAACGTTATTTTTCTGGTAACTTTAGCATAATATTCCGTCATTACGGTTACTTTTTATCCTTGTTATTTCTAATTTCAAATCAATACAGGCTTTTTTCTTTAAACAGGTATTTTGGACAAGTTATTCAAAAGTTTTTATTCAATTTTGGTCCAAATTAAAATATTAAAATTAGCAAATAAATCGACAGATTTTTATATTTTTTGAAACTACATACGAATTGCTAATTCAATGAAAAAGTCAGTCATTTTGAGTGCATTCTATCAAAGTTAGCCCCCCCCCCCCCCTTCCCTTGTGAAACCAAAAGCTTCCGCAAAAGTTTTTCCTTTATCTACGTAAAGCTTACTGTAATGTTTTAATGGCAGGCATTTTACGACGCTAAAGAACTTATACGGATATCAACTTATCATCAACTTACTTGGAAGCAAAGAAGGGGAAGCTATACTGAGCCAAGCGTTTCGCCACCATTTAAAAGATTCCAAGCATAACTTCGACACACACATGATTGTGTTCGATTACCATCGACATTGTGGAGGTAGTGGGAAATCAGAGAACATCAAGATGCTCTTACAGAAGGCAAAACCGTCCATGGACAATTTTGAATATTTCTCGAAGCATAATGGAAATGTCGTAAAGTAAGTAGTTAATTCAAACCTTATTGGGGAAAACTTAGTTCTGAAACGTAACTTATTTTTTTGCTGATGACGCGTGAAAAAAGTATTAGAGAAAATCGGATGTCCCTTCAAAGAAATTTTCCCGGATGAAAAAGACGTACCTAATAAGGCAATATATAGCATAGCGAAAAATGAACAATATTCACATGTTCTGCATCATTATGAGCACTTTTTACGAGGTTACGATGGGTGATGATAAAGATGGATGTCGTTGTTTATTCCAGTAACTTCTATGAGGATTGTTTATTCAATTTATACTATTTTAACCTTTATTTAGACGCGTTAGATTTCTCGAAAAGGTCCATGTTTTTAGAGTTTCTTGAGTTTCTTTACACTTTTGAGACTCGTGGTTATTTCCTGGAAATTGAAAAGAGTTAAATGAATTGATTTGGTATGAAAATAAAGTTCTTTGTATGCTCTGTAACTGTGCTGGGTTTGAAGTGCGAGAACCTTTTAAAAAAATATAGCCAGCATTTTGTTAGACTTCGAAAGAAAATAGGCACTACAAACGATCAGCGCCCCAATGTAGACTCAAGTTTTAGGCGTTTGATATCAAAATCTACTTTTATTTTAAATACGACAAAGAGGCAGCGTCCGACAGCCGTATGACTTCTCTTTTAAAACAGGAATTTAAAGTACGTGATAATTCTTTCTTCCGAAAATCTTTCTCAGATCACAATGTGGTACAATCAGATCGAATTGCTTAGACTGCCTCGACCGAACGAACGCTGTTCAGACTGAAGTCGGAATGCAGGTATTTTAATGTTTATTTTCCCATGTAGTGGTGAATGTAGATTCTGTAGGTTAAAAGGTATGTAAAGGACACGCTTCATTTTTAATGGTTGTGTAAACAAACAATTACCTTGCGAAAAAACTAAAATTGGCTGTAACGTCAGCATGTATTTTTTTACTCCGATTTTTATAAAATTCCGGAACAACAAAGATATGCTCATCTTTTTCACATGAAGAATTTGCATCGGTAGCAGAAGTCAAGGAGTATCTGTATTGCCTTTCCGTAACAATAGGTCCGGGTGATAGAATTTTGAGATGGAGTACCAGATCTACGAACCTTTAGCTCCCAGAACTTGCCACATAATAGACTAGACCACCCAATCTATGCTACTCATACATTGAGTTTAGTTAACCCTTTTTTCTTTTTCTAGCTTCTTGCAAGTCAGTTGGAAAGTATTGGGTTGTCAGATAGCCAGCTGGTTTCTAGATTAACGGAAGTGTTCAAGAGTTTATGGCAATTGAACGGTGACCATAACAGTAGAATGTATTCTGGTACTGGTGCAATGGAAGTCGGAACTAAAAACACGGTAAGTCACGTGATGAGATGATGGCAAGGTGGATAATGATCATTAAGTTTAACTTTAACATTTTTAATTTTGAGGTCCGTAACTAGACAATCCTTGGCGGAATATAACAAGCTCTTAATTTTCTGCTTCCGCGTTTAAGGTTTAAAAAGAAAGATCACGCAGCTAATGTTTAAATCGAATGTAGGATTCTTAAGAAAAGCGGATAACGAGAAAGTTTTCTTTGAAAACCAGTGAGTGAAATTTCACCATTTTTTGGTGCAATATCACCGTCTATATGTTTTTTTCTGGTGCATTGGTCACAGAGATTCTGGCTTGTCTTGCCAGTTGCCCGGTATCAAGGACTGGTCCATGATAGAAAACGGCAACCTTTTCGAACATTGTTATTATTATTATTTCAGTTTGCCAGTAAACTTCATGATGGGGCTGTTTCAGTGAAGAGAACAATCAAAAACAACTTCTTTGATGGTAGTAAACAAGAGGCCATTGATATTCTTTTACTTGGTAACATTTTCGCTGGACCTGCCGGTGAACGTGCAAGAGCGCTGTTGCGAAGAAATTTCTTACACTGTAAGTATTTGGTCAGACTGATGTCAGACTCGCTCGCTTTAATCTTATATATTCGAAAGAGAACATTTTCCGTTTGCATTGTAAGTTAACAAACAAGATGATGGCAGTAACAATAAAAGCGCAAATACCGATAACAAATGGATTTAAAATGCTTGATTTTGATGATTTGATTTTGTTGATCCAAAATCACTATATATGGTTGGGATCATGTCGTCAAAATCGCCTAGTACTTAGAGATCTGCAGTTATCCCTCAGAAATACGAAGGCGCATTTGGGTGCAACGTCTAAAATCAAATGTTATGTCCCCACCAAAGTTACTTTCTTTGAGACTCTCCTCATGTTCTGTATTGGCCATGTGAAATATGCATACTCTCACCCAGAGATTAGAACTTACGTCGTTGTCACTTAAAAGCTCGGTTACGATTATATCATTAACATGTTCAGAATTGAGCGTAACAGTTCTGCATCAACACTCATCATTCACACGCACACACATTCAATACAAATTAATTTACCCTTTTACTTGTTGGAAAATTTCTAGGTTTTCGTAATCTTTCAAAACTGACCGTAAAACGCTCCCTGGTGCTTAGGTTTTCACTCGAAAATGTTTTTTTTTTCAGAATGCATATACGTGTACATATTTAATATTGGAATTTAAGTGGTTAAACCTCATTATTTATTGTACTCTATTTTCTGTTAATTGTCACTAACTATAAAAATGTATGCTACTACTACATCAAATTAGCATTTTCTGTCTTTTAAATAGCCTCACCTGGCATTATGCGTGACATTTGCTTGAAGTACAAGAGCTTCACAAAAACAAGCGATTTCCGAATCTCCGTCGGAACGTGGAACGTGAATGGCGGGAAGCACTTCCGTAGCTTAGCCTATAAGCATCAGTCGCTCCATGATTGGTTATTGGATGCGTATAAGACAGCACCCGAAGGTATTGCGGACAAAGAAGAGTCTTTTGAGAAACCACCCGATATATTTGCCATTGGGTTCGAAGAGTTGGTCGATTTGAATACGAGCAACATCATCTCAACTAGGTTTGTTATATCTTGTTATATAGCTCAAATTTCTGTTGTAAACAATGGTGGGATAGAAGATGAAAAGAGTCTGCGTTTTTGTCGCTAACTAAACCATAAAAGTGACGACAAAGTCTGGATGTGATGAATGTTTGGTAAACATTGTCATCATTAACGCTGTAAGAGTGCCTTTCGCTAAGTGATTAACTCTCAGTTTCGGAAAACTGAGGACGGAAGTGAGATTCGAACTCGCGACTTATGCATTACTAGTGCAACTGCTCTACGACTGAGCTATCTAGTCCGTCTAGGAACAGTGTCGGGTTTTGGACTCAATCACTTCAGTAGTCACTGTGTGCGGGCGAGATACACATTGCCATCGATGGTGCACGGGACAATCGAGGACTAGCGCTTCAACCATCATATCATGATCGAAAGTTTGAGAAGACGGAAAATTTGAATATCTCTACGTCTTTAACACCACATAATTGGAGCATTCCGTGGAAACGTCATCAACCAACACTCCAAGGGGTGTTATCAAATGGTGTATGGGTCGCGGCGCTCCTTCCTGTAACTAGTCCATAAAACAAAATCCATTGGTGACGTGTGTCACACGGAATGCCCCAATTATGTCAAATCGTGATTTCATGATTTGATCATCATATGTCGAGAAACGATGGACAGTGCGAGAATATAAAGATTTTTCTGAAACTGCGTATTCGTATATGTCATTTTTGATTTTTTATTTAAACACCGCTCCCCCACCCCCCTCCATAAGGCCAAGGCCACTCGCTAGGAGCGGTGGTACTTTTTTACCTTTTCTAGATCTCATCCCTCACATTAAAAACCCTCATCTAACCCTTATCTTTCAAGAAAAATTGAACACGAAATTCGAGCTCACTTCACGCGAACTCTGTACTGCCAGGTATCTCGGTTAGAACCAAGAAGTCACGCGCTACTACTGACTAATTATTTGTCTATTGTGTGTTTTTCTATTCCTTCAGTTCAAATCAGAAGAAGGAGTGGGCATCCAAACTTCAACAAATGATATCACGTGATCACCAGTATATCCTAGTAACGGCAGAACAATTGGTTGGTGTATGTTTGTACGTCTTCGTTAGAAACAAACACGTGCCATATGTAAGGTATGTTGCGAAGACAAATTGTTATTCATATTAATTGCACCCGGGGCGCTTATTTAAAATTTTGATTTTCAGGGGGAGGGGTGTGCGCTTATTCGAGGGGGGGCCGTTATTTAATGAATTTTCATCACTCTAAATTTTTTTGCAACGTTAACAGTAAGACATACATGGCTTTCGTATCAAAACAGGAGTAAAGTTCCATATATACTTGTAGATATGAAAAATAAGAGATCAGTATTTGCAGTTTTCTATCGATATTTCGACTTTTCGACTCTTGCGTTGTATTCTTCAGGAATAAAAGTGATACAAGAATTTCTTCATTTGTACAAAAAAATATGCAATATATGGCTTACCTATTACTAATTTGAACATCTAAATACAGTATGATGACAGAAAACAAAGAGATGATAAGTGTTTTAAATAATTAACTACTGAAAAAGAAAGGAAATTATATATCGTATGAAAAGTATTACTAGAAGGTGGAAAATCCAGAATACCTAAAGGCAAATCCAGTAATTCAAATGAAAACTCGATAAGTCGAAGCAGTTCTCTATTTTATAAATATTCAGATAAGCTCCTCTTTTCTTCTAATTCCATACCCGAATAACTGCTCGGAGGCGGTTATTTGAGTATGTGCGCTTATTTGAAAAATTCAACTGAAAGGATCGGGGCGTTTATTTGGAAGGGGGCGTTTATTCGATCATTTTTGCCCAACTCCGATAGCATAAGAGCAAACTATGATTTTTTGTCGTAGTTACAAATGAATAATCGTTAATTGTGCGAACAAAATATGTGATTACTTCCTAATCATCAAATAAGGATCGGATATTATAAGCAAATCAAATGTGTGCATCAGAAGAATTTCTGTGAAAACTTGTGAAATATTTTCATGACAACTGAGCTATTATTATGAACGGCCGTCGTGTTATTTGAAATCAAACCTCATTGTATTTTATACGTACAGGGATGTTGCGGTACAGGCTGTTAAAACGGGACTCAAAGGGAAAGCTGGTAACAAAGGAGCTGTGGCTATCCGGATGCTGGTGCATTCTACGTCATTGTGCTTCATTGCTGGTCACTTTGCAGCTCATCAAGGAAATTTTGCGGAAAGGAATCAAAACTACCATGATATATCGCGTCGAATTCAGTTTCCTATGGTTAGAGTTATTGCGATTTTGCAGAAAAAATAAATAAATTGTACTCGGGGGAGAGGGAGGGATAAGGATATGTATTTGAATAATTCCCCTCCCCCCACTGAAAAACCAAATTTCATGACAAACCCCTCAGGAATTGTGGCAATTATGACATGGTTTGAAATTTACTTTCTGAAAAGTTACGATCTTTACGATGGAATTTCTATGGAAGTTTCAATGAAGATCCCCGGAGACTTCCGTTGAATTCATATATATTGAACCCCCGAGGACAACATTTTTCTGTAAAAGCCTGAGAGAATGGTAAATTCGGATGGTAAATATAGACAACTTTTGTCTTGATTATTCAAAGCCGTAGCCGAGCGGTTAGGGTGCTGGACAGTCAGTGTCATGTTATCATGTTATCAGATAATGCAAATGACTGGTTCCACTATATATTCAACAGGGTTCGGAGTTGTCAAGTCACGATTATGTATTTTGGTGTGGTGACTTCAACTACCGGATAGACCTGCCAAACGCGGAGACGAAAGAATTGATTAAACAAAAAGCCTGGCCAGACCTGCTCTCCAACGATCAACTTCTTGTACAGAAGGCCGAAGGAAAGGTAACATTTTATGGTTCTTTTGAAATTTTTCATGATTTTAGTCAAATATTTTTCAACGAATTCATCATTTTTCGCATATTAACACATTATATAGGTACACTGCTTGTACAGATAAGAATTCGTATAAGAAAAACCCGTTTTTCTTACGGTTTTTGGAATTGTCCTTAGATTTATTTTTCAATAAATACATCATTTTTGACTTATTGACACGAGTTCTCTGCGGCTCATATAGATGGCCGAGGGAAAGGAAAAACTGTAATTTCTACGAATTCATCTTTTTCGACATTATGATGGCTTGTTGATCCTGACTGCTCGACTGCTCGTATAGATGACCGAAGGAAATCCAAAACTGTTATTGTACGGGTTTTTTTTCTTCGATTTTAGTCAAGCGTTTTACCAATAGATTAATCGTTCTAGGAGTTTTGTACGGTTGTAGTAAGCAGTCATGTGTGCTGCTACATTAAAAGTAAACTCATCCACGGACGTTTTTCATCAGATTTTGCCGACTTGGATAGATGATCCGGGGAAATAAACAACTGTTTCTTTTTCTTAACAGTTTCCAAATTTCTTCTGATCTTGACCAAATTTGAGTGTTTTTTTTGTTAATTATTGATTCATAATTTGGGCCAAATTTATGATTTTTTGACAGCGAAGTATTCTATCGGCCAAAAATAGTCAGCCCAAAGTGAAGAAAAATTCCCTAGGTGACGAAAATTTGGGCCAAAAAAATGTTTCTACAACAACAACAAACGTAGATCGTTTGAAAGGCAATCCAGAGTGAATTAATATTACAGTAGACTCCTGGTTATTCGCAACTCGACGGGAAATGATTTTGAATAACTGAAAACCCACTTTAAAGTGGTCTGTTTCAAATACTATCACTTTTACACAGAACTAGGGTACAAAAAAGAAGTAGACCTTTGGCATAAAATGCTGCGTAAGTCTATTCCCTGTAAAATAAGAAGCAAAATCTTTTAAATTTTTTGGAAACTTATCTACTACGATTGGCTGGGAATTCTACGATGATGAATATATTCCAAGAACTGATGCCAAGAAACTGAAATTGTTCACCGCTTTAATAAACTAAGATTATTATTCTTGTAACCACTTTCTTAGCAAAAGCTCGTATTTTTTGAATCGCAAAAATACCCAATTTAAATCGCAAAATTTATATAATCATATGATTACCGATTACCGGCCTTTGAAGAAAAGTTATCACGCTATCTGAAACTCGAAGGGTTAATAGAGTAAGATTGTTTTAACTGATGCAGATTGGTTAAGGTATTTTTCAAAAATCTATGAAGTTTCTTTTCTTTGGCTCTGTTGAGTCTTTCAAATCTCTACTGTAAACCGTTTATTCCCATTGAACATTTTAGTAAAATCTCCACAAATTTTCTTAATTCATTCTTTATTCAGATTCACCTCCATTTTAGAAGTCGTTTATTTTTTTAAGTCGTGTTATTCGATGATATCAACAGATTAGTAAATTAAGGATTGCTCCACAAAAAAACATAAACAGACACATATAGTTAAAAGATGTTGGACATGGTGAACCACAAGTAAAAGAAATGTGTTCATGGTAACCACGTACCATGGTGACCATAGGGCGTTTTTCTACTCCGCCTCACAGCTCTGCTCATATAATAAAAGGGAAAAAAAAGAATATTGTTTGAATAAAAGAAGGCTATTGTACTGTCTTTTGGTTCATAAAAATTCAGAACCCGGGAGGGGTACTTAGAAATGTGTTGTCTGAGTCTCGAAGGACATACCTATATTCAGATGGTTTATTTTTGAATTTTTTGCAAGTTTTAGACAGTTTTGGGACCCTTACTGGGATTAATCTTGAAAATGTTCTCCAAAATTAGGACAACAATCAAAAACCTTCAGAAAATTTGTTTTTTTCATCACGTTCCTTAAGGTAAATTTAGATCAAATTCCGTGATCTTGCGGCCCTTAGCGGGACTTAGATTGGTGTAAATGATACCCTTTACGGGTAGTTCATGCCTGTATAGTCGGTTTTAAAAACTTTCTCCAAGAATAAAACACCTAGACTATCGCAAATTTACTTCTTCTCAAGAAATTTTTTATTGCATTCTAGGTTTTCAAAGGATTTCAAGAAGGACCGATAAATTTTGCACCGACCTACAAGTACGACTTATTCTCTGATGATTACGATACTAGTGAGAAAATTCGAATTCCTGCATGGACCGACCGCGTTTTATGGAGACGTAATCAGGGGACTGGGATCGACAAAAGAGAAGATGACGAAGATGAAGAAGGTATTTGGAAAGGTTTTTTTACGCGCGGGCAGGGCGAGTGAACGCGTCGGTTCAATGGTGCACCATTGTTCAAGGAAAGGTACGCGGATTTAGGTAATGCTGTATCAGCGTCTAAAAACTAATGATTATAACAACATTTTTTTATTTTCCATACTTTTCGGTTATGATATAATGATTCGTTATTGGCTCGAAAAATTGTATTCAGGACGTTTTGTGGGTTCGTAGCAAAGTGCTTATCCTCTACAAATAGGTGGAATTATTCAAACTTTAACCCCATTTTGCGTAGGCTATTCGGGGGATGTTCAGGTGTTCAATACTAGGGCTCCTACCATCCAGCGTGTGGTCTGGAAATGTTTTGCATGACTTCCCGCCCTTTCGATTTTCGCGGAATTTATTTCCATTTATGCCACCAGAATCCCAGTGGTGGATCAATCTTGATCAAAAAAGAATTTTCACAAAATATTAAACATTTTGTTTTGACTTTTATTCTCTTTTTATAATTAGACCTCGCAGTTTAAAATCTTATAATTCCTGCGGAAATCCGCGATTAACAAAAAAACTTGAAATTTCACAGAATTTAAGGACTTTTCAAAAAAGGTGTGTAACTCCAAAACGTTCTTCCCGCGAAAATTTCTAACCATAAGGTTTACCGGAGCTTTCCTTTTCGGCTTTTAGCGGACATACCACCAGAATGGAGAAGCAACGGATCAATACAGGATGATGCTATTTTCAACCCTGGTCGTATTGTTTATTATGGACGCGCGGAACTAAAAACATCTGATCACAGGTAATGACCTAGCTTATTTGGTATCGACGTGAAATTTATTTCCCAAATTCTTAGTCATCTGGCATTCAAAATAAAAATTAATCAAACAAGTAATCTAATTTTGACCTAATTTTCAGACCAGTCATGGCTGTAATTGACGTTGAAATCGAACAGGTGTTCCCAGGGAAACTCAATAATATTCATCAAGACGTAATGACGTCATACGGTCCTGCTGACCCAACGCTGATTGTCTCGATAGCCCCTGACGAAACAGATGTTGAAGTGGACATGGAGGAGTTGATGGAAGAACTGGATAATTATGGCAATGTTGTGTTGATAAGGTTTGTTGATTGAATATTCTTGACTATGAATAACATACCTTTGGTAGAAATTTTGCGTGGAGTCAATTTCCCGGTCTTCAAAAAATCATATTTCAAGTGCACTTAATTGTTATAGTTTTTTCTTAATTTTCCAACGAATTTGGCACAATGAAATATATTCCTACCGTTGCGTGTATGGATCAAAGTGTTAGCAAAGTTACAGGAAGAGATAAAGCATTTAATACACATGTTTCTTGATGACATAGTAGTTAATGACTTATTAACAACTTTTCACACTTCTGTGAATTTGCTGTTCCTCCAACTTTTAGTAATGTAGCTTTATTACAATTGGTTAATTTGTTCTTATCAGGTTAATAGATGAAGATCTTTACGTAACTTACGATTCTGGGAAATCTGCAATGGCTGCCCTGGAACTTGATGATCGCGTTGTAAGTATTTCCAAGCGATAATCATTATTGTTTTCATAAAAACTTCTGCAACAAATTTATTTAGTCAACAGTTTTAATGAAGAGACATAATATTAATCCGGACTTCTTTATTCAGATAAGCTGTATTTTTAGATAACCTGTTTGAAACGTTTCTTCGATTCATTCAACAAACCCCTTAAAGTCACAAGCCTTTTTTTGATTTTCTTTTTAACAAGTTCCAGGATTTTTTTAGAAATTTTTTAAATTTTTTAAATTTTCAGGCAAATTTTTTTAATAAATAGAGGCAGTGTCCGTTGGCAGAGTAGAGGGTATATTTCTTCGGATGAAAAGGGACAGAACCAATGAGATTCAAAGATTCCAGTTTTTCTCCAACAATTGAAACTTTAATTAAAATGTGAATCTGATGTGACTTTGCCTGTGTCTCGTAGATGGGTCTCAGATATCTACGGATATACCTATCCGATAATATGAAGAATTTTCAATTCTTAACATTCACTGACATTTTAAGTGCCCGTCTACATTATAGGTTGGTGGACACCATATAAGTGTTATGCTGAAATCGTCACAGTTACTGGAAAGTGCTGACCAATCTATCCTGAACATGATCACTGCTACCGACGACGCTTACGAATCGGTTGAAGAGGATGGTGGCAGCGACAATGAAGGAAGCAGCGAATGGCGTGAATCGCAAAGAAAAGGGAGTTGTTTGCTGTCGCGCCAGGCTAGTCTGACGGCAGCTGTTCTGGAGCCGGAGAAGTTGAATCAACAGGAAGATTTCTTGGATGATTTGGTCGAAGATGATGAGCCACTTGACGAGGATGAGGAAGATATGGAATTGTCAAACGAACAGATTGAAACGCTGAGGAGACAAAGTTATTCGCAAATGGTGAGATTCCTTCATTTATACTCATGTCAGTTTGTACCTGGCCGCTTTTCCACTTAATAGTCGTATTTATACTGAGACTAAATAATTGTCTGAGACGAATAGTTCGTCTTGACGATTTGTTCATCTAACAAAAGAAATGTCTTTTTTCGTCGCATTTATACTATCGAGTAAATTGATAATTAGGACGATTTATTCGTCTCAGTATAAATACGGCTAATAGTTCAGTTTTTGTTGATGAACTCATTGACCATTAACTCGATGAATATGTGGAGAGCAACTAATCGCTGTTAAAGCGCGCTTAAAACCGTTCTGATAGTATGAACATATTGATTAAAGCAATTATAATCGTCCTGCTATGTGATTGCCTTTTTTGATAGTTTTCCAACTCTTGAAGCGAACGAAACGCACAAAATTGTAAATTACGCAATAGATGTGGTTTTCGACGTATGCGAAGATCAAAATTTTTATTGTCGTTGAACAAAATTTGAGCTTTGCGCTGTGCGAAATTTTGAATTTAGGTCGATTACTCATAGGAAATCCATAAACATATGAATTGGTTATTTGTGTAAGTTTATCTTGATAGGAAAATCGATACTGCTTATTAGTTTCGCTGACGTACACAACAACTATCTGAGTGAAGATTTACATGTACAGGCACTTATTTGAGACAAATTATGGCGTCATAAAACACTTCAAATGTTACTAGAGCTCGCGTGTATTGCTTCTATTTTTCTCTGGAAATTTCTTATGAAATAAATTTCATTCACATACAACCCTTTATTAATAAAAAGATTGCGAAAATGTCTTCAAATTTTTTTCTAGCCTGACAGTGACGATGAGGACATAGAACAAACGTCCAAACAACCTCCACCCTCAAGACCGCCTGTTCGAAATAAGAAACCGCCCTCGCGTCCAATCAACGCACCTAAGTCAAGCGCTCCATCACGACCAGCTGCTCCAATAAAACCAAATTTGTCCGAAAACGTAAGTTTTTTATTAACTCTTTAAAACGGTGGAATATTTTTATAACATCGTTAAAATTTGTGTAAATATCTTTTTGAAAACCTTCAACTTTGATTTTGTGGACACTAGAAAGAGATGAAGAGTTCGAGTTTGGTAGCAAATAAAATCTCTTTTTATACTCCTTAAAATGCCCTCAATTTTTCTATCTGACTCTCAAGCTTTTAATATGGTATAGTGGTATTTTAGGCAGATTTGAAGGGATATAGCTGTCAAAAACAGTTAATGGTTTAAAACACCGCGACCTCGTCTTCATCAACGGTTTTATGATAACGGATTATGGTAGGCTTCTCACTTTGAATGAACTAAAGTTTGTGGGTTTCGTGGTTTTTAATGTTTTCCATAAAAATCTATTCCCTCGAAATGCAAAAATTTGGTTGTCCGCGAAATTTTCTTTCCAGCCAATTGTAATTGTTTTTGCCAATGAAAGTAAACGCCTCTTCCTTAGTATATTTATTCTTTTTTATATCTATTTCTTTGTTATTTGACTCCTTAAAAGTTTTAAGATTTCTGAACATGTTAAGTATTGCAAATTAGTTTTAAATGAACTTAGAGGCTATGTGCGGAGTTTAGATTTTTCCATCATCTGCAAAAATCAATGCACGCGAATTTTGAATTTTACGTTGGAACTATGATTAATTAGATATCAAGGTTCCCTGTAGGTGTTTCACAGGAAGACAGGACCCTCGTTGATAACAGTCCAAAAACGGAACTGAAGGCTATCCTGGTTAAACATTCGTAATAGTAATGACACAACAATGATTTATAGCGTCTTGGCTCCTTGAAACACCAACAGGGAACCTTATATTGATTTGATTAGTGATTAGTATTACGCACCAACGAAACTCTTGCGACGATTTTCAACTTCTTTCCTTGAAGGATATCCAAGAGTTAATCAGTGATGAGCCACCAGAACCTGCTTCAAAACCTGAACGACCGTCAGCACCAAAACGCCCGACACCGGCGCGCCCACCACCTTCACGTCCGCCAGTCACCAAAGCTCCCCCTCCAAGACCCGGTGCTCAGCCTAGTAGACCGAGTCGTCCTGAAACCAGTGGACCACCAAGTGTTGCAGTAACTACTCCTTCTCAGGTAAGAACAGTATTAGTGTTTCTGATTCTAAACTAATTATAATGAAGCTTCCCTCATATAAAAATATGCTTGCGCCAGTTCTGGCTCGATCCAAAACTTAATTGTTTCATACGAAAAATTTGCAATTGAAAAACAGGCTTAGTTACACTGTTGTACATTCTTACTTTGTGCTTCCCTGTGACAATTTTGAACTAACTTTTGGAATATAATTTCCATCAACAAAAAATTTTCAGCTTTTGTCCAACGTTTTGTTAACAATCAAAGAAAACAAATAGTCAAGTTTTAATGTTCACTACTCATGTCAGCATGATGATATTGTTGACAATAGGTGTCAGTAAAACATATAGTCAACATTTATATCATTCACAAGCGTTTTTAAGTCACGTTACTTGAATAAAAATGTTTTTTTGCTAAAATCTGTAAGAAAATGAAGAAGAAACCCCAAAATTAGATCCTTGCGGAAGTAAGTTTTTCGAAGACTGGAAAACTAACTTATGCTAAGTTTTATCCTTTTGAATACTGAATTTTCGATTTTAAGAGAGGTGGGTGGAAATTTCGCTCAAAATAAATAAATTTTTGGAATAAGCATGTCTTAGGTGGAAATTTTGAACATTCATTTTGAAAATTGAATTTTGATCACTTTCATGTTTTTTTCACTTCAGGAGAAAGCGGATGATGATGTCGGCAATCCTTTCAACATTCAACATTTGATGCACGTCGACAAATCCAACATTGATGAATTCATTGCCAAAATGACACAACAATACACACCGAATGCTCAACCAGCTGACGACGCCCCTCCTAAAAGGCGTGGAACGCTTGTGAAAAAGATGAAAGCTTCCATGAGAAGGGAGAACAAAACACAAGCTAAACCGACACCTGTTATTTCTGAACCGTCCGAATTACGTAAGACGGATGGTGCGGATATGTCACCTGTCTCTGCTAGTCTTGTATCAGGCCCTTCGGATGCTGGAAAGCTGGATGGCGTAGACCTATCAGAAGTAAGTAAGAAGCCTGCTTCGTCAGAGCCTCCAACGAAGCCAAGACCAGTGATATCAGGGCCATCAGATGCACGGAAGATCGAAGGCACAAGTAATAGCTCAGTCGCTTCTACCAACAACAAGCCACAAGGACCACCTGATAAGCCGGCTGCACCACAGAGACCGAAGCCAGTATTAAGACCTTCCCCACCGTCCAGACCAGCAGCGGCATCCTCAGAACCATCAAGACCATCACCTCCGACGAGACCAACTTTGAAAGAACCTCCTTCCATTCCTTCGCGCGATTCTGAACCATCACCAGAAGTGCTTGACAATGTAGATGAACATCCGACAGAACCTCCAAAATTACCAAACCGGTTACCTCCTCCGAAGCCTAAAAGGGGTACCTCCCCAACGCTTAGTAGTGAGGAGACAGTAACCGAAAATCATGATCGTCCGGTGAAACAAGATAGACCGGTGCTCCCTCGCAGACGAGACTCAGCGACAACGTCCGACTTTAACAAGCCACCACCCGTCCCAAACCGGGAAGTAGAAGGTTCACCGGAAGAAGGTGCTAAAGAATCGAACTTTTCTAAACGTGCGTCTATGAAAGTTCCACCCTCGCGTCCGAAGTCATCACCAGCCTTCGAAAACGGTGGAATTGTCGCACCAGAAAACGACCAAGCACCACCTTTAGTGAAGTCACCACTGCCTTCACACAAGCCATCTCCACCAGGCCCAGGCCACAGGCCCCCTCCACCTAGTCAAAAACCACTTTCCCCTGGTGATGCATCGCCCCCATTTGAAAATAAGCCACCACTTCCAAGTCGCAAACTCTCTCCTCCTGTAGACAAACCATCACCTCCTGAACGCAAACCACCACCTCCTGACCACAAACCATCGCCTCTTGAACATAAACCACCACCTCCTATGCGCAAACCTTCACTTCCGGAACATAAACTATCACCTCCTGAACACAAACCACTGCCTCCCGGACACAAACCACCGCCTCCTGAACACAAACCACCGCCTCCTGAAAACAAACCGCCGCCTCCTGAACACAAGCCACCACATCCTGACCATAAGCCGCCAACCCCCGCTCACAAACCGACAACTTCGGAGTTCAAACCACCACCCTTACCACCAAGGGTGGATATGGCCAAGCCACCGCCACTTCCTCCAAGGTAACCATATCACGCTGTGTTTCATGGCCTCGCCAAGGCTTAAACCGCTATTGGACGTAGAGGATTATCATTAAAGTAATCATTATTGTTTTCATGAACAAAATGTTAATGCAATGTGTACTTTAAACAGGGCCAAAAACCAATTTGTGTTAAACGTCTTATGTTATCTTCTTAAACCTATTTTTCACGGGTTTTTTTGGACGTTGGTTTCCTCAGGTCATCTTTTAATAAAGTGAATTAGATATATGTTCGTTTTTGGCACACTTCGAGTACTTTATGTCTAGTTTTCAAACATATGAAAAAATGTCTTAGTTAACATAGTTTTGATGTCGTGATGTTGGCTACACTTTTATTTGCAAAAATTCTGTGTTTCTAATGAAAATATCCACTTTTTAATGAGCTATAATTTTTGAACAAAAAATTACGCAAGTAACTCATAGTTGTCCGGCACGATTCGAAAAATTTTATTGAGGTCTTTAACAGTTTTCCACATCTCAGCTCGCAGTAAATAATTTATAATTTATGTATGCAAATAAAATGCTCTAGATTTATTTTTCTACTTTTTCTACTGTAATTTTATTTCTTGTAATCATTATACATATTAGATTTCGTGTTAATACTTTAGAAATCATGAAAATTTGTAGTAAATTATTTCGATATTTGGTTGTCAATGGAAATGTTTTTTAATGTTAGGTATGTGATAAGTTTTTTATTCTATAGCTATTTTGCATTTTCGCCCCTGGAGGTGGGGAGGGGGGTTACTGAATTTAGTGATTTATGGGTACCTGCAGCCGGAGATTTCAAAATGGACCCTGATAAGAGTAAGAAATTATTTAGGAAATTTTTCGAAAATCTCGATTTAAATTTGAAAAAATATTCCGTACGTGGTACTTTTCACATATAACTATAGCTGGGACTAGTTTTTTCAGATTTCGCAACCCTGTGTTGGACTGGATGAGGTGAAAAATGGTATGCTGACCAGTGGCACGTCCCCGTACCCGATTTTGGTTAAGTACCAGGAAAGGTGTATTGCAGCTTTAGACTAAACATCTTTGTGACGTACCGTTAAAATTTTGAATCAATAATTGATTTATCATATAAACATATTCGAAGTTTTTCTAGGTAGCAGTTATTTAAATTAGATTTATCAAATTCTTGTCACTTTTGTATATTGATGATGGTTCAGTTTCTGTTTTGTTTTTGTCTCTTTCGGAGAAAAATTTTGATGTGGAGAAAATTTAGCGTAATTAGCTTCAACTCCCCAAGTTACTAGTTTTCTTCTGATTATACTCACTTCTTTAAAAGGCTAAATTTTGTGAAGAAAAGACTATACAGTAGACTCTCTATAACTCGAACGCTCAAGGGGACAAAAAAATCGTTCGAGTTGTGGAGAGTTTGAGTTATAGAGAGTATTTTGGCTCAAATGTTACCTGAAGGGACCAAGTGAAACCGTTTGAATTGTAGAGAGTTCGAGTTATAGGAAGTCGAGTTATAGAGAGTCTACTGTATTATTGAAAAATACTGTCAATACGCTGAATATTTTATCTCTACTATTTAGTTTGCGCCAAATTTAATATAATTTTTGCTGTGTCGAGTTCAATCCGCGGCGAAATTTCCTCCGAGGAAGGCACTTAGCAGCATTATTAAATGCTCATGTCGTAGCAATGAAATGGTCCAGATCTAATAAAATGATCTCTTTTTTCTTGTATGTTCTTTTCGTGCTTTATTATTAGATCTAACAAATTCAAATTTCACTTTCAAATGGTTCCAGTGATAACATTTTTACAGACTGAACCCATTTTTACTGAAACCAAAATAGAGCTGTTTACTTTGACTTTTCAAAATTAAGTTTCCTCAGAGGGTAAGACCAATCAGTGCGAGATATTCTTCAACTGAAACAAGTTCAAAACTTTTTTGTGGTATATGCGAAAGCATTAAACATTGAAATATAGTGCATATTTTTTAATCTTCCTAAACTATGAGAGAAATGAGATAATCATTTTCAGAAGGTTTTCTTCACGGTTTATATTGTACATTATATAATAAATTATTGCATTAAAATTATCAATTATAATTTGATTATTACACTTACAGTATTATATCAAAGACAATTATAGGGCATAAAATGTATATTTTGTGGCAATTTTTTGGCACTTGATAAATACACTTTTTTGAAGTCTTGGACTTGAAGCTCATTTTCGATTTGGTTAAGTTTTTTCAGTTTCTTTTCAACTTTTTGATGATCAAGTTATTTCTCTCATGATGTCTATTTAAGCTTATGAAGGCTGATATTTCAGTCTGTACAGGGAGTCCCACAAAAAGCGAAACCGAAGTAAACATTTGGTATAATTGGTAAAAGGGTAAGTTTGAAAAAAAGCAATCTTTGCAAAAGTAACTTCAACTTATCATCTTTCAACTTCAATTGGAATTCAAAGGAAAACTTCACTGGTTTTTGGAGAGTGAACATTTGTAAGATTCTTTACTGGATTAGTTAGTTGTAAATACCACTTTATTGCCGTTCTTTACAATGCTCATGACATTTTATTGTTTTTTAACTGAAGAAATCAAATCAGATTACAGATAAGAAAACTTATATCAGGCCCAATTCAATAGACTCTGATAACCCTGATTACGGGTCAAATTCCTAAGTAGGTTAAACATATTATAAACATTTTGCTTTTTCGAGCAGTAAACCTCTTCCCGACTGTTCAGTATTCAAACTTAAGGAAGAAAGGTTTTCTTGGTACTTTCGCACTTTCAGGAAAATTGTTGAATTATCTACTAGTTTGGAGGTGTACTGGAAGCCCAATTAGGATTATTTTCCGTTCGGGAGTACTCCAAGTTAAATCCTTTTAAGTTCTCTGTGCATTCCGAACGTGATGAAAAATCTTGAAAGTTTTTCCGCGAATTTCTCCCCCGGTTCAATTACTGAGACGATTTCTACCCTCCAGATGGCTTATTAAGTTAACTTTAATTTTTCACTTACATCTTTAGGAGATTAGTAAGTCTTCGTATAATGGCATCTTTATAGCTTCTGCTAAGTCTTCGTATAATGGCATCTTTATAGCTTGGGGTAACGAAAATGTTGCCTAATGCCTATCTGAATATTTTCACAAGTTTTGGTTCTTCCGGTTTCAAAACCCAGCCTTATACATAGGAATAAAATTCTAACTTTCGGCGCTTTCTCCAACCCAGGCATAGAGGGCTTTACACAAAAAGCAGAAATAAGTCTCTTCTATCATCCTATATGTGGCTGTCTGATGGAGGGAGGAGATTCTAATGGGTACGACGCTGGCGAAATTCAAATTTTTCTAATCCGAAAATCTTATTAGTTTGACCGTTGTTTGCAACAATTTCAAAACCACTGAGGCTTTCCTTGGGAAATTTTGTAAACAACGTTTGGAAGAACGAGTCAACTCTTTAGATTTCTGCCTCAATCATTCAATCAGAAATAGACTTTTACTAAAGAACAAAGTATACACCTTTCTCGAATTAACCCCGTTGCTATGGAAAATTTCAAAAGTGAAATATCTCACAAATGTTTGCACATAAATGTTGCAAATGCCAAAACTAACATATCCTCCTAAAATCTGAATTCAACAAAATTTATGGCACTTTCGTTTTTCAACGAAACAACTTGTGTTGCCTTGATAAAATGTTTTTCTAGTCCCGCCTCGTTTTCATGCAAACAAGTGTTTTTCAAAAGATTATTGTAACTGAATTATAAAAGACCTATTTGAAATTTTGTATTTGGTCTTACTTTTGTAAAGTGTTCAAGAAAAAGTATAATTTGTTTAAAGTTTTAATTAATTAAATCGGGAAAGGTGTATTTATTCTTCCTTTTTCCAACCCCTTAACTAATATTGTTTTGTTTATAGAACAAAAACATGATATAAGAAGACAGAAAATGGAGTTGTGAACCAAAAATTGTAGAAAAAGTGAAGTTGAGATTCACGTCATTGCGAAAAAGTAAGTCAGTACAAAACCTATGTGGGGTAAAAAGATTTTCTCGATTTTTTCAGACTGTTGTAATACTCTACTGTCAAATATTTTAAAAATGGTTTTGCGACTTTTTACAAAAAATATCATAGTATCAAGGTTTTTGTGAAACACGAAAAAATTTTGCAGTTTCATAACTCAATATGTAACATTGTACATATAGATGGTTTGTAGAGTCTTGATTGCCCGTTCCAGAGTTGTTTTGCTATGCTTCCCTCGTCGAAAGCAGCCAACGACACGACAGCATGAAATATCTGTTCTGAGGTTGTTTTGTTCGTGGAAATTTGCATGTGTTCTGATGCAGATTGCTTCTAGAAATTAAAAAGTTTTTTTCACTTTCCCACTGGAAATTTCAGAATGTTCTTTCAGATTTGGTTCTTTTTAATTCTTCGTATGATATATGTGTGATATATTTTATTATCCGAAGAACAGTTATGTGACCTAAAAACGTTCTTTAATGGTGTTAGTCGTTCTATCAAATATGTTGGTCTGTTTCATAGCTTTTATATGAAATATGTGTTATTTTTTCATTTTTCCAGTTGGAAAATTGAATTTACGGAAGAACAGTTATACGACGTCACTTATCCTGTTAAAATGACTTTTCTTTAATTTTTGAAAGAACAGACATTTTAAGCAGAAGCATCCAACAAGACCAAAATACAAAATATCGGTTCTTTTTTTCCAGGAACCTCACTTTGCCAAGGAATCTAGCCAAAGCCAAATGGTCTCAGAACACCTAAAAAAATCTAGGTAACTAACATTTTTCTCCAAAGAAGTGAAAATGAAGGAGCTCAAGACACAAAATATCTGCTCTTTTTATCCAGGAAATCTAAAATAAAATCTAGCATGCATCAAACCGTCTCAGAACAGGTCATAAATTCCAGGAGACTAGAATTTAAGATCGAATACACTAAGATGTAGAAGCTCAAAACACAAAATATCTGTTCTATTTATCCAGGAAAGCCAAAAAAGCTAGCCGGTATCAAATCGTCTCAGAACACATCCATATTTTCCAGGAAGCTGAAATGTTCCACCAAACACATCAAATTTTCCAGCAAAGGCAGATTTCGAAATATTCTCCGGACACATTTCAATTTCTAGGAAAAACATGCCTTCCGAACAGATATTTTGCAAAAATGCCTCGTTGGCTAGTTTTTGTTTATGCAAACACGAACTAGCCATATTATTTTGTAATGTTTTGTTTTCCAAATTATTATCTCCTAGATATCGAGATGTGTTCTGTGAAGAAATTGTCTCTCCTGGAAAAATTCAAGGTATTCTTTCAAAAAGTTGACCCCGTAGATAGATAAGTTGGAAAAATTGCTCTCTTGGAAAGAAAGAACAGATATTTCGTCTTTTTGCCTCGGTGGCTGCTTCAGTCTCGTCAAAGTGTAATTATCGAAAGAATTGGAGCGAGTATAAGGTAATCCAAGAATCTGGATCTAGACCAGTGCTCAAGAGATTGCATGGTGGACCTCTACTCCTGCCATGTCTATTTAAAGTTCTGACCTAAAGTCGGTCATCTTAAGATAGCTGGTCTGGCCATATCTGGCTTGGCGTTGACTGTTTCTCGACCAATTCGCTCGTGGGCGCGAATTTGATGTTTCATAGATGTTTGTCTGCAGACCCTCCTGGAGACATTTGATCGTTCCGCCAAAGGGATTGGGATTAGTGAAGCTATCAACAATAAATGTCAGTCTCTTTTAAATGTAAACTCCTATTTTATAAGAAGTAAAAGGGCGTTTGAATTGTCCACTATCTTATTGAAAGTGTTTTTCCATATGGCAACCAACTTTACTTTCTAGTGTTAGAAGAGATATGCAAAGATTTTAGATTCCCTTTAAAATGCTTTCCCTTTTGCGTTAATTATGATATACATGTATATTGAAAAATTTATACTTTAAAATGAAAATAGAGATATATGCCCCTCTGTCTAACAGAGAAAGAATTGCAGAAAGAAAATAGACTTTTAGTATATGATCAAAATTAAAGGATATTACGAGTCTCAATCTTTTTGAACAAAACCTGATGAATTTATTCCTTTGAAAAGAAAAAAGTGAGAGGAAAACCTTATCTTTCCAATTCGCATGTTCACAATGAAAAAAGTACAAGCAGGTGCTAGTAGAAAATACAGAGCACCCTCCTTCTTTTAGTAGTAACTTAAATGCGCACTCCATTATATCACACTACAGCTATTTATGACCGTCAAAATATTTAGAAAAACCCGTCGGTGGAGAGCTCAACTTCCCCGCTCGAACCAACATATTTTTTGCATATCGCTATGAGGAAGCTATGTGAAACTACAAACATAACAAAATCAAGTTGTGTACAAATATTTCTATTGGGAGAAAGCGTTGAAGCTTGACAAATAAAATCACTTAGACGTTCAAAAGACGTATCAAAGAAACGCAGGGCTGTAACTTCTGATAAAACATAAAGAGGAGGCTGATTTGCCAGACAAGTGCAATCTACCTTAAGGCAAGTAAACATTCGCGAATAGCACCAAAAATGGCAGACAGCAATATTGGATAATCTTAATGCCCCGTCTACTACCCTCTAGCAATTATGGCCCTAAGGTGGTGTCTCAGTTGGAGGTTTAAGACATCTTTTCCTGCATATTTGACAGAAAATTAGTTCCGCTATGGAACAATATTTATAATTTTTGACTGCTGCTCCTTTTTTTATTTGGGGGGGGGGGGGGTGGTCATATACTTCCTGAAGGTCGAACAAATACCATTTGGAAACAAGCGGGATAATTTATCAACATCTAACATTGACAATTTAAAAAAGTTTGGACCTGTAGCAGAGGTAGAAGATATCGCCCTTATTGATAAAAGTTCTGATGTAGAATTGAAAGACTTTTCTGTGCATTTTGTTACTTCCTTTTGCTTAAATTTGAAATAGTTAAAGTAGTCTCACTATCAAATAATTTTTGTCATCATTTGCAATATTAAGGTTTTTAAATAAAAAGAAACAACTCTAAAACAAATAAATTTCACCAGTAACATTGTTTTTTATAGGTTTTTAAGTCTAGGGGAGAATGGGCTTTGGGTTTAGCTTTCCTCAATGTTTCCAAGTTTTAAGCACTATGAAAGTGAGGGAAAAATTAATGAAAGTGAGGTAGAATTATTGAAAGTGAGGCTGCCATATTATTTTAAAGTGAATCAAACATACAAAGTGGGTCACAACAACCGCCTTCCCAACGACCAAGGAATTACCTATCTCTTGGAAGGTGTAAAATCAAATCATCAATCATTGTCAAGTATAGATGTTTTAGATTTCCGCCAGTAATCTTTGTATAAGGATTTTAACACCTTATTACCAATCAAAGCAACCTGTAATCAATTTGATCATTTTTATATGTCAATTTTAAGAATACAGACGTACTACAACACATGCTACTGGAAATGTCTGTCTTCTTAAAATTGACATAGTAAAATTCTCACAAGTCAAGATTGCTTGTAAGAATACGTGGTTTACAGAGAAATTGTGCACACACGACCCTAGATGTTTAAACATATAATAATATGACACAGAGAACGAATCGTACATTTATTTAACTGTTGGCAGAGAGATCAACTTCTAGCTTGATATCATTCAACTTTAATTCTAACAAAAAAATTGTTTTAGCATCAGGTTGCTTACAGACATGTGATATTTGCACTGAAGATGTTTTTACATTTCAATCGTGTTTTTTTTTTCTATTGATACCGTATAATGTTGCGTAGGGTAGCAAAGCTGTGTCAATTAATTCTCTCATTACATGTTTGATAATTGGTACGAATAGTCTCTTATAATGATAACATTGTCATTATTACTTCGTGGTATACAAGATAGAATTCCTGCATTATACAAGGAAGCTATTATCTCTTAATATCTTAGTTCTATTTTGTATTATTTACGTTTTTTTTTTTTGCATCTATGATCAAAATAACTCTCAAAGGGATTCTAGATTACATATTTTAAAGCTAGGTGCTTTTCTGTGGTTACTATGCTGACTATCTTTGTTCTCAGAGCAAATATTACAGGTCATATAAGAAATTACTTATGCATGACTTATATCGTGTTTTCGCTGAAGATTCGCGAAGACGTATTGTCATTGTGGGCTTCTTTCTCAGCGTCGTCCAACATTTTTTATAAAGTTTGCTTCTTTTTGTTTCATATGCTAAATAACATATGTACCATTAATACTTAACTTTTTTATATTTTGGCAGATGTCTAGCTTAATGTAGAAGAAAATGGTAACAAAATATATTTTCTTGGCTTTTTTTTGGTTTGATGTCTAAATCCTAAATGGTGGCCAAAGTTGAAGAAAAATGAGTTACCAATATTCGTCCATTCCGACGACCGACGGAGAAAAAACTGCTCAAGCAGCTGATGAACATTCGAAGTATGTAAATAAACCATAGAATTTTGTACTGAAGCGAATGTGTTTTGATTCGAACATAAAATTTTTTGAAATGTTTGGACCCGCAAACGGCCGCAAACTGGGCCTCCGTGTTTATATGTCTCGATGAGAAATCCCGTAATAGTCCTGCTTTCTGATTTCTCGTCGTCGAATTCCCTTTGGCAATCGAGACAATTATCTCGGAGGTCTGGTGAGCGATCTTATGTATGATCTCATACTACGAATTTCGCGAACTCACCTTTTACAACTTTAGGTCGCTAGCTACTAGCTGGCTAATACAAAATTAGTTTATGTTGCAATAGATAGAAGGAGTCGATGTGAACTGGTATGAAAATGGTTTAGCTTAATTTGGGTTAATATTGTTGCTGTTAAGTTTTAAAGATAAAGCTTGAGAATGGGAGGTGACACCTCTTCAAACCACTCTCACCATTCTCATGGTAATGATAAAGAGTAAGTATATTTTTTTAAAGTTAGCTGCTTTTAACTTATTAGATATAGAAAACAAAACATTTTTGTCAAAAGCTTTATTGCTTATAGGCATAGCACTTGTTAACAAGGTGATATGATAAACCTTTTGGTTGTTTGGTCAAGGTTCTCCATGAAGAAAAAAAAGGACTAAACTATACCGTAGATGGGGGCGACTTTGAATTTGACGGAGTGACTTTGAACCACAACAACAAACAACATTTTCCGGTCTGCACTTTAAACTTCACAATGTTTACATGTTTGTTAGT
>JAUBWS010064187.1:0-46884 GCA_032270445.1 Darlingtonia californica | reverse complement strand
TCTACAGTTTATAAATACCCCCCCCCCCCCCCTCCGGAAGACGGTTAAATAGGGGGCATTCAAAAAGTATGTCGTTCAAATTTTCCAACTTTTGACCCCCTCGCCCTCCCTGTTCGCTTTTAAACAATAGAAATGCCGTCACAAAACAATGGCTGTTCGCTTTTCATCTAACCCCCTCCCCTCCCCCTCCTCTCGAGCGAACGTACTTTTTGAATGCCCCCATAGTCAAAATAATACTTCTACAGGAAGTGTATCCTGTAAAAACGCGTAACAGTTAATCCAGGGTATCAAATTATCTTATAGCGGCACAGATTAGGGGTAGAATAATGCTTAGAAATATATTTGATTTTTTTTGAATTTTACCCTAATTATGCTTTTAGCTTGTATATGTATATCAAAAAAATTAGTTTAAAAGTTTACTGTTAGCGACACACAGACGGAGGCTCAAAAAAACCTTGGTGGGTTATTGTTATTGGAGTTCCGCATTCATTGTATCTTGAAAAACGATATTAAAACGTTATTTTGTTGTTTTATAGAAGTTATTTATTTACATTCAAAAAACAAAAGTAGATGTACGTATTTGGAATGTTACAATGTCAAGAAAGTTTACTGATGAATAGAAACACTTAATTATTCTTGTACTAGGACTTCATGTAACCATATAGGGAAAGACTTCTTTGGGACTTCTATTCTATTCTATTGTGGTTGGTTAGGTCAACCGGAGGGCGTTTGCCTGCAAATCGCAGAGTTGTGGGATCGATCGCGGCCTCCACGCAACGCATGGGTAGTAGAGTGGTTATCTGGTCTAAGCGATAATTTTAAGGAGCTGATGGTAACTGTGGCGCTCCATCTCGGCTTTCCATCTCCAAGGTGTCTAGCATAAATAGAAAAAGAGATAACTCCCTCACTACCCTCACTATCGGCTGATGCCGATTTTAGGCCAAATAATGCCCGACCTTACTTAGATTTCGTGGAAGGATTATTGCGTGAAATTATATTTTGTGGATTAAAATTCGTTGATTGTGTGGATTTAATAAGTCTATCAGATATACCACTCCGGGCTTTTTGCCCTGCTCCTGGTCTATAAGGTTAACGTCCAAAACCGAGTATTTCAAAATCGTAAAATACGAAACATGTGCAGTAGCTATCTCTACGATAATAATAGTATCACCAGAACAACATGAAAAAAGAGCCAATCACGTCTCTTTGTTACGCGCACTGTTAACCAATCAGCGTTACTATTTTTAAATAATCGAAGAAAATTTAGTTTCCAATCTTCTAAAATAATTACCTTTGGACGTCTTCCGACAGACCACGAGAAGGGAAAAACATTCAGGACGGTTTATTGGATAGACTAAAAGTTGATAGGTATTTCCCGAGATTATTTATTATCAAGCTCGGCCTCGTTTTCCTGTCGGTTTCTATGACAATCACATGACAATATCTGTAACATTGTATTGTTGAAACTGTCACAGTAATTATTTTTAATTTAGTCAAAGGTAATTAAACGAAAGTGCGCTTTACTTGGTACGGCGTTGTCAAACGACATGAAAACGAGGCGAGGCTTTACGATAATTAATTTTAGGAATATCTATTCCGTAGATAATCCACTTTAAAATTTATCACAGATGGCATTATCTTTGAAGGGTTGACTTCGTGGATATATATATATATATATTTTTCAATTGTTGGAATGACACACAAATAAATGTACCACCAAAATATGATTTAAAGAAATTTTGCAGGTCAGGTATTTTGCAGGAATTTGATTTTGTAGATGACTAAGGAAGCTGGTGCCCAGATCCCTGGAGTCCTAACCAGTGGCGTAGCCAGAGGTAGGTCGCGCTTACAGGAGGAGAAAATACTGCAATTAAAATCATTAAAAAGATATTATGTGACAAGTTAATGCAAAAAAAAAATACATTTAATGACTTTGACACCTCTTCTCCAGGCTTGCACGACCTACCCTAGATACGCTACTGCTAACGACAAAATCTATTACCCAAATCGCTTACTGGAATGTTAGAACATTGTTTCGGGCACCCAAACTATCATAAGTAATCAAATAAATGATATCCTATAAAATCAACATCATTGTTTTGAGTGAAGTAAGGTTGACATGGTCTGGGAAATTCAATACAGAAGTAAAGACGACGCATGATACAATTAATAGAGAGGGCGTACCCCTTATCTTAGAGAAAGCTGCCTCTAAGGCGATTGGAGAATGGAAATCAATAAATGAAAGGCTGCTCATTGCGAGATTTATAACATCTCATGCTAAAGTTTCAAATATACAATGTTATAGCCCTACAAACGAACAAGAGGACGAGAGAATAAGGAACGATTTTACCAACAACTATAAAGGACGTTGTCAACAAAGTCCAACGTCATCCTTCTGATGATGGGTGATCTAAACCCCATACCAGTTTTGAACATGTTCTTGGTTTGCATGCTTTCGGCAATTGCACCGATGACGGAGACCGTTTCATACAATTTTGCGGGCTTAATAATCTAACAATTGGATCACCTTTTTTTGATCATAAAGATATTCATAAATTAACTTGGATGTCAAATGACCATGTTGCTAAATGTCAGCTTGACCATCTCGCTATCGGACTAAATTGGAGGTCGTCTTGTCTTCATGACGTAAGAATATACCGTGGAGCGGGTGTAAGTAGAGACCATCACCTTTTTAAAAGAAGAAACCAATACCGAAGAGATACGATCTCAGTAAGAGAAGTGTTCTCTGTTTACGTAAACTCACCCCCAGCAGGATCAACAGAGTGGTGGAATGAGCTGAAGGACACAATGTCAAATGCTGGAAATGAAATATTAAGATACAGGAAAAGTTTTCGTGAATCATGGATTATCATAACTACCTGGGAATTGATAAAAGAAAGAAAAAAGCTCCATCGACAACGTTACAGTGCTGAAAGAAACTCCCATGTTGAATACCAGAGGTACATTGCAAAGGATAGAGAAGTTAAACGTGGTGCAAGACGAGATAAAATAAATTGCCTAGACAAACAAGCTGAAGAAGCTGAGACTGCTGCTGCTCGAAATGATATGAGGACTATCTATAGATCGCAAAAAAGATCACAGGAACCATGAGATCTGGACCCGGTCAAATAACATCGAAAAATGGAAAACTTTTGACCAAGGAAAATAAAAAGCTCACAAGATGGGCTGAACACTTCAAAGAAGTATTAAATCGACTTGACCTCCTTTAAGTGCAGAGACTAAAGATGGTAGAGTAATAAGTCAGCAGGTATGGATGGTATAACTGCCGAGATGCTGAAAGCCAGTTGCGAAAGCATTGTCAAACGACTTTTCACTATTTGCAACATGACTTGGAACGGTGAAGAAGTACAAGCTGATTGCAAAGATAGCATTATTATATGTATCCCAAAAAAGGGAAACCTCTCAGATTGTGATAACTGGAGAGAAGTGACACTGATATCAATACCAGGCAAAGTTTACTGTCACCTTATTTTAGATAGGACGAGAGAAACTGTTGATACTCAGATACTAGAAGAACAAGCTGGTTTTAGACCCAAACGTTCCCGTAGAAAACAGATCTTCACGCTCCGTCGTATCATTGAAAAATGCAATGAATTCTAAGTACCGATTGCTCTCAGCTCCATCGACTTTTCTAAAGCTTTTGGTAGGATACACCGCCCATCGCTATGGAAGATACTACGTGAATACGGTGTCCCAAATTAGATTGTTAAAGCTATTCAAAACATCTACTACAACTCAAGATGCGGCGTTAGAACAAAAGATGGTCCCAGTGAATGGTTCTTAGTTATTACTGGTGTTAATTTTTGCTATTGTGATCGATTGTGACTTCATTGAGCTACCTTTAGATCAAGGTATTAGCTTGCTTAGAAATAACCGGTTATCAGACCTGGCTTTTGCTGATGATATTTCCGCTCTATTTGAGAATAAAATCGATCTCCAAACTCTTGTATCAAATATCAGTGATACTGGGAAAAGCGTTGGTATTGCAATAAGTTCTAAGAAGACCAAAAATATGCTTGTCGGTACCCACAACCTGCAAGTTCTAACGTTAATCGATGGCAAATATATTGACAGAGTAGGAGATTTCACTTACCTCGGTAGTTCGATAAACAACATGGATGATATGGAGAAAGAAATTAATTCCCGCATTGGCAAAGCTTCTGAAACTTTCAACAAGCTGTCTAAAATTTGGAAGAGCAAGAAGTTTTCGCTAAAGTTAAAGTTGAGATTCTACAAATCGAATGTGATTTCTACCCTGTTGTATGCATCGGAAACGTGGCACCTGAAAACCTGCCAAGAAATAAAACTCAATACTTTCGACACCAGATGCCTGCACAGAATCCTACGCATCAAATGGTCTGACTTTATAACAAATGAAGAAGTCCGTCGCCGTTCAAATCAACCTTCTTTCAACTAAAATCTATGAAAGGAGATTGCTGGTTCGCCCATGTAAATTGTCTACCAACATCTAGAATAGCAAATCAAGCCTTGTATTAGTACCCTAAGGGTAAAAGAAAGAGAGGACGTCCAAGAATGAATTGGAAACAAACTATTGAAAGAGACCTTCTGTTAGCTGGCATCAATCAACGAGAACTGCTGCCAATCGCGACCGGTGGATTGCTTTTGCTACCTCATGTGTCAGCAGACACGGAAGCTACTAAGGTCTAAGGTAGGATGACTGCAATGAAACTTTTTCGTGGGCGGATTAAGATTGAGGCCAGGGTTATTCAAAGCCAAGTTTTGAGCAGCTCCAAATGACTGAACTGGCAAGTATAGAGAGTTTCTTTTGAAACTACAATACACTTCCGATAACTCGAACACCCAAGGGACCAAGGAAATTAGCGAATGTTTGAGTTATCGAGGGACTTTTGATAAGAGGTACTGCGTCAAGGGACTGATCAAAGTATTCAAGTTAATGAAAGTTCGAGAAAAACTGAAATTTTCAATAACTTCAATTCTATTAATCGTTTTGACTTGAAAATTTGATCATATAACCCAAAAAAAGGAATAAGCTTCAATTTAATATAAAAATGGAAAGTAAAGTTTGGTAGATATTTGTTCAAAAAACGTGGGTGGGAATGCAAAAACGGCTACCTCCGCCCTCATGCACAAGCTATAGGAAATTTATATGCGCACAAATTGGCAATTAATTTCGAATGCAAGAGAAATTTGAACCTTATGAATAATAGACCATATCGGAGATAGAAAAAATGAAATGCATTCTGGTCGATTGGGGTTGCAAAGGGATTTGAAGTGTATTATAAAAGTAATTTCTCCTTTGGGAACGGCAATCAACTCTATTGTTAGGAAAAAAACGTGTATTCTAAGGCAGCCTTTTCGAAAAATTACTTTCGAGAAAATCAACTTTGAAAAATAATAAATGTTCAATTCTTTTGCCAAAGACGTTTTCAGCGAAATGCGAGAAAGTCGACCGTTCTAATTTCGTAGTAAGATTAGACTATTCCATACATAGTTGAAAGAGCTCTAAATGAAAAATAACGTTAACCGGAGTTGCGCCCGGAAAGAAGGAAAACGTATTTCATTTTCTTCCCGTATGATTTCCTGTTCCCGCGCGACAGGCCTATATCGCCTGCGCGCATACGGCTTTTTCTTATACGGACTATGAAATAGTCTAATTAACATCTGAAAATCATGAACGTCTTTATAAAGTTTACTAAAAGTTATAAAAGTTTTTAAGATGTCTTTTGAATGTTCTGAATGTATTGAAGTGCTCATTGATGTTTAGAATGTCTTAAGAACATCATTTGAATTTTCTGGATTTCTTTTGAATGTTCCGAATGTATTTAAGATGTCTTTTAATCTTTCAAAATGTCTTAGCAATGTTTTCTGAATGTTGTGTACACCCTGAAGGCATCTTATGAAAATTTTCTTGTGAAAATTCTGAATATCTTAAAGATGTCTTTTGAGAACCAAACTGTATGAAAATTCCAATGATAATGCATAAAACTTATGACAAAAACACAACAACTGCGTTAACCTAGGTCATTTTCGAGACGTCGTCAGTACGTCCATGAATGAAGAATCAAACTCCAGCCATCTATTCTGTGGAAAGATCCTTTTTATTTGAAAAGCAATAAGTTTTTGTGTCAACTATGACATGTATTGGGTGGGGTAAATAACTACTGTTTTTATCTCAAGAGACTACCAAATTCAAAAGCCTTAATGGGATTTTTAAGTTGCCCATTCAGTTGAAGGTATTACATTAATTCAATTAACATTGAAATTGATTTTCAAATCTCGCTAGTGTCGAAAACAACTCTTTGAAATTGATTTCTCTTTAGTCTATCTGATTTTATGCTCTGGGCTTTTTTCCCCTGCACCATGGTCTACCGGCAGACGTCAAAAACCCAGTACCAGTCCACGAGCTAGCAATCACAATGCCACAGAATTTTAAGTAAGACCAATTCTTATTATGAAAGAGGAATTTGAATCTTATGAATAATCAATAAGCTCTATTCAAACCGATTCTAAGTGGTTCCTTCAGGTACTGGAACCACTAAAAGGTAACCAAAATAGGGTTTCGACTAGGGTTTAAAAATTATATGAAATTTTGAAAGAATTTTAAGAAATACCCCACCATATGAAAGCTTTCAAAAATTGCAAAACAAATGAACGGGGCTTAGTTATAACAAGTTAGATGTCTCCTGGTAGACCATGTTTAGGCCTGAATGGTTAACAGATAGACTAATTTCTTTTGAGTTGAAGAAGTGTTAACGAAATTTTGCGATTTTCGCATTTCCTGACTTTACTCGCAAAAGCTTAATCCCTCAAAGAATGTCAGAGTTGATATTCAAAATGTTTTTCCCACGAAATTTAGATTTTTTTGAATTTCATTTCACTTCATATTATATTTCAGCTACGACCAAACAACGAAAAACAAGACAACAATATAATCATATAATCTAGTGACTAAGGGGCCGACGGGCGAAGGAAATTTTTTAAATCATAGGGTTCTACTTTGGCTAAAACGTGATCTAAATTTTATATTTAACCATTAAACAAACCTCAGAAATTCATGAATAATCAAAGAAGTGCTGTATCTTTATATGTTTTAGGAGCACAAAAATAAAGTAGGAACACTATTTGATATATGTATTCTCACACACTGTCTCTTTTTCTCTTCTCTTCTCTTTCCTTTTTTCTCTTTCTTTCTTTTTTCTTTTTACCTTTTATTTTTATTATTTTAAAAACAAAGTAGGAACACTATTTGATATAATTACTCTCACACACTGTCTCTTTTTTTCTTTTCTTCTCTTTTCTTTTTTCTCTTTCTTTCTTTTTCTTCTACCTTTTATTTTTATTATTTTAGTAAAAAAGTTTAACAACTAACGAACAATCAGAAATAAGTGCTGCATCATTATACTATTATATCTAAATACTCCCAAAAGCATATTTAAAAATTCAACGATTTGTTTACCTACCAAAAACGATAACTAAGTCTGCGTGCGCATATGTAAACTGAATTCGGAGAAAGGTGTATTGCTGGATGCGAATCGCAAAATAGATTAATCTTTTAGATTGCAAGAAAGCATTCCGAATAGTTTCATTTCTTTCTTTTTTGCCAGGTCAATTTATAAATTGTTCTCTTAGCTAAGTTTTTTAAATCAAATATATCCAAAGAAATCAGTGTTATAGATATCAGAAAATTTAAACAGACTTGAACCGCAAAGATAAATCATAGAGGGCGCAGCATCTACCTTAATTCTACTTATAATTTTAATAATTTAATACGGAATTAAAAAACTTATTAACCATTAAGATATATAAGAAATTGGTAGAGACTCAAAAAAAGAAAATTGAATTAAATTTGTCTGCTTGTGTCATCATATAAAAGCTTTTATGTGAATTCAAAACAAACTTTATTGTAACAAGGGTTTTTTGACAGAACATCAAAGAAAAGTGTTTGTACTAGAAAAAAATTGTCAATTTTAGACAGTGACCTTATAAATAAGAAATGTGTTATTGTTGTTAGATGTCAATGGTGTGTACATGTGTGTCAAGTTGTTTGTATTTTTTGTGAGGAACCGTTCAAGTGATATGTGTTGTTGCAAATTAGTGTGGAATCGGTTTGTCTAATTTTTGAGGAATTCTAATTCTTTTTCTATATGAGGTCTAATATAAGGTCGAAACCCGTCTTGAGATCCGTAATGAACCATAGCTCCTCAGAGAATAATTATTTCATACCATATAAGAAATGCTAAGCTCTTTTGGCTCAGATGATTGATGGCAAGGTATGTAATTTTTGTCGGGCTAATCAGCCTCATATCATATGACTAGCTTGACTGACAAAAATGTAACGTGTAAGTTAGATGGTGCAAAATATAAGTGGAGCGGAGTCTTAGGGGATTGTGCAACATGCAACGTTATAGCAGCTTTCTAGCCTTCACTGGAGCAAAATGTTCCAATGGGTTTTTCAACCCTTTCTACAAACACCGAAACGGTGTTTTGGGTTTAAGGAATGACCAAATAGTGTTACATTTTCAAGGAATTTTCATTGACAAAGATTTTTTGAGGGGTTGTTACTGGCAAGAAATGTATTGTAGATAGGTGTAGTACAACAAGCTATATACATTCTCCAAGAAATCTTCACAGACAAGAAATCATTGTCACATACTGTTTAAGGTTTATACTATCTGTAATAATGTCTATATCTTTTAGGGATCTTTTCTGTACTGTAGAAAGATGTCTATAGTATAACCAGCTGTACATATTCTCCAAAGAATCTCACAGGCAAGAAATTAGTGTAATGTTTATGGGTCGCACTATCTGTGGTGTCTTTATCTTTTAGAGATCTTTACTGTATTGTAGAAAAGTGTATTTGGTGTTACAAGGTGTATGTATTTTACAGACGAGAAATTATTGTTACATAACATTTATGGTTTAGCACATTCTGTAAGAATAACATGTTTTATACTTTTGAGCGAATTTTACTGGCAAGAAATGTATTGTATAAATTGTACAATGTACTGTATGCTTATAGGATTTTTTTCTGACAAGGAATTCATTTTGTAAACTTTTGTGGTGTACAATCTGCAGAGTTGTTGCTTATCTTTCACACAAAAGAAATGTGTTATTGTCGAAATTCTGTGGTGTACAATTCGAGAAGGTGTCTTTATATCTTTAAGGGTTAAGGGAACACGACATGCCAGATATGTTAAATCGTTTGCAGTGTACAATTTGTAAGGTTTTTACAAGTTATTTTAAGAAATCTCACCAGTCTGATGATATGAAGACTACCCGATCGATATCTTTTTTTTTTCTACACCGGTTTTCCGGCACTTCAGTACTAATCAACTTGGAAGACTGAAAAGCTATAAATAATGAATTTCTATTGTTATCATAGTTTACGTAGATTGGTTAATAAGCCGAAGTGAAGCAATGTAATCGGTTCTTTTTTTCTATTGCTACTTTGGAAAAAAGTGCTAATAAACTCAGTAGTGCTCTTTACAGTTTACCTTGCCTTTGAAAACCATTATAGTTTTTCATAGTAAATTCTCTTAAATTTGTTTGAATAATCGAGACAAATATCTCTAGTTCTTAATGGTCCTCAAACGCAAGATAAACACGTGGTTGCTGACGTCAGCATCTTTTCTGCAGAAAATTTTATTTGCCAAAACACAAGAACACAAATTTTCTCCTCGCGATTGTAAAAAAAAAGGCAAAAAGGGGCACCTGTCTGGCTCAACAGAACTTGCAAGAAACAATCTTTCAAGGAACTGAAGAAGACAGAAAAAAGATGGAAAGACACCATTTATGAATGAACAGGACTAAGTTTCGCAAACTCGCAGGGAGCTGGAGAAGACAGGGAGAAATTGAGGAAATCTTCGATCTAACGACCACAACAGAGGTAAAAGGTGAAGGTAAAGGAAGGCAAGAAGGCTACAGTACAGTACAGTTCTAGGCTCTTTAAGGTTTGTGCTTCGAACAAAATGTGTTTTAGATATTAAATATATTAATTTTAGATATTTGTTATAAAAATGTTGCGGATAAGGGTATGTTTTTCAAGCCTCGAACATACTCGATTTCGGATAACAGGCAAAAAATGTTTTCCGTAAGAGAAATCTAGAAATCTCGGACAAACCATCATATAAAAATATTTACATCGAAAATTCAGTTAGGTTTAAATGTTGTATGTTCGTACCTATTGTTTCAAAAAGTACGAAGAAATTTCCTTAATTGTTTTCTTTACAGTTTAGACTCTAAGGCAAACTGACTTTGCTGTTTGTAGTGACGTCACAGGAAATGGAAAACAGAGTCTGTTATTTACTAGTCATAGATAAGCTAATTTGTATGGATAACGTTTTAGAAATTCCTTGGAAATTCGGTTTGAACTTGTGCAAAACTTTTGGAGTCAATAAAGTTTATAGACAAGTTTTGACTAGGTAGTTTGGTTAATTTGAGTTAAGTTCTCTGCACCTTTATGGCTTTGAGTTTGTTAGCGCTAAATCGATCATCCAACAAGTAAATAGCATTTGCGTGTGAAAAGAATATGTTTATTTTTCTTAAGTTTTCCTCTTCATATTTTAAATTTTTCTTCCAATTTTTAAACATTAAATTTTTCTTTCCAAAACGGGCTGATTTTGTTAAATCGGTTTTATTAATTCGGGAAAATCAAAGAAGAACAACTTTTCAACAAAAATTTTAGACAGACTTTACTGACTTCGAAAACAGCACCAGCGCTTTGAAATCTCATTTTTCAGTAAATGTCAGGTATTGTAATTACATAGTTTGTAATATGTTTGTGCTTTTAGAAAATTCCTCGGATACAGCTGACTGCTACACACCTTTTTAAACATTAAATTTGGTTGGTTGAAAACTGGACTAGACGAAATCAGTTTATAAACTTTTGTCATTCATAGTGGTATTTTCTAGCGCATGTTTTCATTGTTAGTCAATGTCATGGATTCACGAAAGTCGAAAGCTGGAAATATAGTCAAAATTGAGAGGCTTTTTTCATTGGATGTAATTTTGAAGTAACATCACACTTTCTAACAAAGCCATAATTTGTATCTATCCGAAATGAATTTATTCCGTTGTGGAAAGGTGGAAAGGAGACTACTTAAAGGTGGCGGCCACATAACAGTTCCGTAGAAGGCATTTTGATTTTTTTTTTTGGGGGGGGGGGGGGCTAAATTTTAGTGACACCGCGAGGACAAACCATGGTTGGCCCGAGGGGGTAATTTTGAAAATTCACGGCTCTAGATTGCCTAAAAACGCATTAAAATAATGAGAATCAATTGAAAAATATACTAATAAAACTGATACTTTCTTTGAAAAACCATTTGACCCATTTGTAACAAATTTATTGGGGATTACGGCACTGCATAAAAACGCTAATTTATTCAAAATCGAAATTAAGTAAAATTTTGATGTCATGAATAAGTAATAACCATTTTCTACAAAACTAGTAGTTTTAAAATCACGATCTTGAAAGATTTTTGGTTCACGGTAGAAAATATTATTTTCGTATTTAGGTCGTGCATAATGCTATTTTAGGGCCTGAAATGGAATATTGGTTCTCGTTGTTTCATTCAAAGTTTAATTCAACGGAGCAATAATTTTAAATCTCATCTCATTTATTATTCATGGTTCATAATTCATTAAGAAATTGCTCAATTCACCTGAAATAAGTTTGTTTCTTTATTTCGAAGAATGCATGGATATCTCTACCTTGGTAGTGTAAGTATTCATTTTACTTGTGATTAAATGTGGAGCAATCTTCAAAACACTATTGTTGCGTTTTGTGTCCCATTTTTCAAAGTTTTTTTTTTATGAGAATGCCACCTTAAGTAGTTACAATTCATGGAATCAAATTTGTTCGTTGAATTTAGTCTTTTCGTCCAAAACTAAATTCTGATATAAGCTGTCATTAAGCAGTAAAAAATCGGATCTGTCAGAGAGTGGATAAGCTCAAAGCCTTTATAAAAAAATAGTAGTGGATCTCGTGTACTATCTTTTGAGTTGAAAGCTTGCGCTATAGTCCATGAAAACATTTTTTCTTAAAAGCTTCCGAAAACACGCAAAAAAATACAACCTTAATCTTAATAATCACCACTCGGAAAAATCTTTTTGTAAGAATAATATAAATTATTCAACAAAATTTAATGTCCGTGTACAATTGATAAAACCAAAATTTTCACTTTTCATGTCCTTCGTATATCAGATAAGATAAAAATGGAGAAAGAATGGTTTTCATACGATAGTAGCGAAGAATAAATGTCTTGCAAAGCTACAAGTGCCAACGTAAAGCATAATAAAGCTTTCTAGATTTATTCAATAGATATTTGTGACGGTCTATGAGAAAAGGGACATAAAGCCAACCATAATTCACTTGTTTGTGGAGGAGTCATTTCGATATAAGCGACACGCAATTTCCACTCCTCCACAGACGTTTTTTGGTGAATTTTGCAAGCTGGCGGCATGCGATACCGGTAAAAATGTCCGAGTCCCTTTTTCCATTGAACGGCACATATGATAAGTACCAATTCTAAAATTGTCTATCTGATAGATAGTATCCAGCGTTTTTGCCCTTAACATGGTCTATTGGCTTCCGTCCTCAAGACAGTAATTTTCGAGACTGAAACAGAAAAGTTCCACTATTATCAATGGGTCAAGGTGATTGGTTTATAGCGTTATATTGTTTCTTTGCCAGGATGATTCTATACTATGTGTTAGTAGTGTTATAATGCAAATATTGAGTATTTTAGACATTTTGCATTCCGGGTTTTGTTCTGATAAACCAGGCGTAGGGAGAAAAAGCCCGAAATCGTTGATCAAAATGATTTAGTTTTAGAAGAAATCAAAATTCTAAATAAGACAAAAACATCTGTTATTGTATATAAAAATTGTTATAACAAGTCAATATTCTTTATATTGGTATGTTTGCCCGACAAGGAAAAAGAGGGGCTACGCAAACAATATATTTGATATCCAAATTCACAAAACTTTACGAAACCGAATGATTCTGTGGAAACGGGATATTTTCATATAAACAAATAATAAGCTTATTTACTTGTATTTTATATTTAATTAATTTGGTGAAGTTTCCTCGTCTTCCTGATATGTCTTGTTACCATATTTTATTTCTTGAAAATAAATGAAATACCCAAGAGTGAAGTTTGTTAAATGGGATATTTTCAAATGCAATATTAGTATTTGTTTCCCACTGTTATTTTTATTTTGTTATCAAGAGAAAGTTTTACTCTAAGGCCCCGAATAAAAAGGGGAGGGGGGGGGGTCCTAATAAGCAGAGGAGTTCAGAAATTTGAGTAAAATATGATAAACGTGGGGAGGAAGTGGTTGGAATTTTCCTGGAGAATGGGTCATAAAACTGTAAAAGTGGTGCCTTAATGCTTATTTTGACTCAGGTAAATGTCGTTAATATATCTAATTTTTTTAAGCAAAAATATGGTCGTGGAAGTTGAAAAAAGAAAATTACAATGTTTACTAGCTTTAAACAATGTATCTTTGCAACCTTAGAATAGTGTTTGTTGGTTTTCTTGCTGCTTTTGGTGTCTGAAAAAATTCAAGCATCGCAGAAATTTATTCCCTGTCTTCTTGTACGTATGACCAAGCGATATTGATCGACAAAAATCCTATGCCGGGAGGAGGGTTTAAATAGAAAAAACTTCGTTGGTTTTTTACGATGTTGTTCACTGGGTTATGCAAAAATTGACCACCCAGACAGAATTTCTTTCTATTCTATTTTTAATCTATTTTTGTTCCATCATAGCAGTCATTTCTTACCAAGGCGTGTGGGAGCACTTAACCAAGATCGGGGACAGGGATGTGCCCCTGGTCAAAAGCCTTGTACCCTTTTTTCAGTCCCGCACAGAATTGCGGAATACTTAGTAAAACCATATCGACGTAGGGTAGTTATATGAAAAGTCCCGCTTAGGATATATTTTTCAGGTTTATATGGAGATTACTTAGATAAAAACCTCTCACGGGGCTGCACGAGGTATACTATCTTTGCTTCCAGCTCAGTGCATTGTATGGTTCATTGTGAAATATTCACTGATTTCAGTAACAGCCCTCCATGACGATTGTTTCATGTTCGTGTCATCATTTGCCATTTTTGGTGTTGATGTCATATTTCAATGTTTTGCAAAAAGGAATGGAATCGATATTTTCAAAATAGAAGTTGTTAGCGACTTAGAGGCCGTTTACATGAGACTTTTATTTCGGGTGAAATGAAATTTTTTAACAATGCCATTAACTGAGTAACCACTTAAGGAGTTTCCTTTGACACCGAAATGAAATTTCATTTCTGTCTTTTTGACCGAAATGACTTCATTTCGGATAGTTTCGATTTTAAAATAAATTTCATTTCGTCCGAAATTAAAGTCTCATGTAAACTTACTGTTACTATGCATTTTTCATTCATTCAATTTTATCGTGTTCCAACTCAGGAATTGCATATTTTCTTCAAAGACAAGCAGCATCAGCATAATTCAAAAATCTATTTATATTTGTATTTACGAATTGGTATATCGTGATTAATTTTTCTTGCATAATCTCTTTCTGTTTTTGTTATGCGTTTTTGTAAAAATCGACTAGATCGAGATTTAGAGAGATTTTTTAACCTTCAAAGCATAAGTAAAATGGCTTTTGAAGAAAATGTGCTAACTTAGTCAAATCATTGTTTCTTTCTTAGGTGAGCTAATAAAAATGAAGGAAATAACCATAATAATTTTTATCCATTTATATTCTTCTAAATAGTCAGCAAGGAAAAGCCTAGCTTTTTAAACTCTTTGAATATTGATTCACGAAAATCTATCGTTTTATATATTTAACCCTTTAAGTGCCGGTATATTAAAATATTGAGAAAAACCCATGCGGTGGAGTGTTTTCTATTCAAACGGCACGCAACTCTGTGTGCCATTTAAAGAGAAAAACACTCCACCGCATAGGGGTTTTTCCTGCAAAAACGGTCACCGGCACTTAAAGGGTTGAGAACGTAAGCCTAACTCTTTTGAGTCTTGAAATAAGAAAAAAATTGCAGAAATCTCTTTTTCAATTCGATGCCAGCTGAAAGCATGTCTCTTATTTATGAAAATTGCTTCAAAACTTTTGGTCATAGCGTTGAATTTTAAAATGATTTTGAAAATAAGATGATATGATTGAATATGTTACAATTAATTTCAAGAAAGGTGTATTTACAATTATTCAATATGTTCAAACTCTGAAACTGAAACTTAAATTGAAACGACAAGTAAATCTTAATAAAACCAAATTCAAGAGCTGGTTTCAAGATGATATTGCCGAGGAAGAAGTGCCCGCTGAATTCTGTTTTTGAGATTTTGATCTTACAATGGGCTTTTCCAGAAAAAACTGTCTACCCTACGTTGAGGATATCGGGGGGAAGGGTCCAGGGCGTCTCACTGGTCAGAATTTGTGGATATCCAGGGGGCGATGCTTTGCTGAAAAACAGATTTTCACGGGGTCTTACCTGTAAAAATTGACAAAAAAGTTGATTTCCAGGGGGTCTCAATGCTAAAATTGGACAAATCCAGGAGGTTGAATTACTAATTTTGGATATTCAGGGGGTCATGATATTTTTTGTGTAAGTTAATATCCACAACATAGGATGAACAGATTTTTTTCTGGAAAAACCCAATGCGACACAAACCTCAAAATTTTATTAGACAAAATAAAAATAGTAATAAAAAGATTTAAAACTATAACCGTAGACCCAACCAATAATACTATGTTAAACCATGTTGCAAAAATTATGTTTGGCTGGGAAATATTTTTTTTGTTGCTACTTCTGAATCGCATAAGTAAAAGTTTTGAACGCACAAACATAAATCTAGAAAGACACAGACTCGAAAAGGTCAATTATAATGATCAATTATTTTTGATTTTTCTTTGAAGTGAAAAGGATTTTCCTCTGCAGCTTGTTGAGCAAAAAATGAGTTGATATTTTTGCAATAGAAAACTGAGTCTTTTGTACCCTTTACTTACAAGAACATCAAGATTTGTAAAACTACACTGTTTATACATTTGCCAACAGAAAACTTCCTAATGAATGATGGTGGACATCTACATAGTTTTGTACGAAAGGGTATAGGGAGCGTGATATTTATTTTACTCCCTTATATCTTTTCATATTCAACTTTTTTCGCTTAAGTGTTTAGTCAAATTTAAACATTGGAACTTAATTATTCTTTTCCAAAAACAAATTTTAACAAAGCTTTTCCAATATCCAAGACAAAATATTTTGCTCAAATATTTACATGAAAAATATATATCCTAAACATTTAAATGAAGTTATAATTATTAAAAACTACAAACTTAATAGATTATTAAGATGTGAATTTCAGTTGCTATTCCGGACAAAAATAATTTATGTTTGTTATGATAATTTATGCTACATGTCCGGGTTGAAAACCGGTCGGCAAAAACATCAAGAAACGTCTACGGGCAAATGTATTTTAACTTAAGGACACACAATGCGCGCTTGCACTCCAACAATAATATACTCCATCAAAAACGTTTTTTTTTGTATTTCGTGTACCAACTGGAAAAATCACGGAGTGAAAAACGTCTGAATACGGGTCACGTATATTACCATATATGGATTAATTTCTTCCATTTTGCGCGATAGGCACGTTGGCACGTCATTTAGCAAACTCGATGTGAATACATTGTTTCAACGTTTCGATGGGAGAAAAAAAGTCATATTGGTTTAGAATATTGGAAGGAGACAGGCAGCTTTATTTATCTTGAAATCCATTAAATTATCATTTTCATAGTCAAGTACAAATATTTGAAATTAAAAGTTCATTTTTATAAAAATCATGAAATTATGTATTTGTACAAGATATAATTTCATAATGTTGCGCAAAAGATGAAAAGAATCTTGTTAAACTTATGATCATATGTATATGTTGCAGCGTACTATATCTTGATAGACGGTTGTCAATGCACAAGTAATTCAAAGACAAGCTTCTTGAAAAGGAGAGTTTCACAACAAAATACTGTTAAAGGAGACATTCAAAAAGTAGGTTCATTCAAGGAGGGATTATAGATAAAGAAACCAAAAATCGGCAAGTTTTATCTTTTATGACGTCATTTATATTGTTTAACGCGAACAATAGAAGAAGGGAAAGGGTCAAAGAAATCGTGATTTTTCGGAACTTTTGCCACATCCACAGCATGAAATACGTCGGAATACGGGTCCCATATATTATCGTATACAGACTAATTTAGAAATTAGAAGTTAGTCCATATACGGTAATATACAGGACCGTATTCGGTACAATTTTTTCTACTTTAATTCTGTTCGACATTGTTTTGTTTGTTATGTATGTTAAAGATTGCATAGCTATTGTATTCAATTCTAGACTAATAAAGAAAAATAGATACACTAAGAAACGAAAAATGGAAATAACTAAGAAAGAAAAGTTTTCTTCAAAAACTTCTCCATTCAGTATTTTCCCGATTTACCCACGCCGGGTTGCTATTCCGGGTTTCGGTTTTTGGAAAATCGGAGTGCTTTGCTATTGTAATATTACTACTCCCATCACATATCTTTCTTTTCAGACAAAGAAATTAAAAAACAAAGAATGGAAATGTTTAAACTCATATTAATTCTTTCATTGGTATGTTATTCGGAATCCAGAAAAGAGTACCTTATCAAATTATTTCGTGGCGGAGATAACATTGTCAACGGATATGCATACGATCCGTCTTGCAAAAGATGGACCATAAGCATGAACGGTGGTGGGATATCTTACCGGACATGTCAAGAGCCACATACGTGTTTCCTGGAGATGCCGCAAAAAAAGATAAACAAAGACTTTGAAATACGGAATCTAATGTTGGAGCTAGATGTCCGGTTAGAAGGCAGCTGCGATACCAAAAACTCGCCATGTGCCCTCGATGTTAATTTGATTATATACCGGAAAAACGGAACACCGGAGACACTAACTGTCAAGTTGTTGCAAGAACTAAAAAACAATAAATTCCTTAAATTCTTTTCTTTGAATGATTCTGCAATCATCGACGGATTTTATTTCCGAATAACTCCGACTCAATTTTGTGGAAGTATTCAGGACGTTCAGCTGTATACCGTAATATGTGACCAGCAAAGACAAAACATGGCAGTCTTCCCGGATTTTGTACCGGAATCCCAACATTCTAATGTAATCGGAAAATGCATTCCAAACGCGGTTCCTAAAAACAATAGTTCAACTTCAACCGCGGAATGCACAACAAACAATGGACGAACATTGTACACAAAAATATCACCAGGAAAGTGCGTCTGTGTGAAAGGATACACGCCAGTCAAGGACGTGTGTGTAGGTTAGTAATTGATATATTTTAGTGCTTACTAAATCTTTCGCGTTTTCGTGGAATTTACTTTCGCTGTTGACAAAAATTTCTACACAGCGTGAAATGCTGTCCCGTATTTGGACGTGAGCGAGAAATAGTCAAACAGACTATCAACTTTTAACTAGCACAAAGCAAACTTTCCAACATCAATCTTAGAAAATTAATATCACTACGATTCTAATGAGTTTGACAGAATTAAAGCAACCTTAAAAGTGGTTATAAAAAAAAAAAATAAAGATTACATGATAACAATGTGATCAAAAGATTCACATTCATCAAAAGAAACAATTTACTAAGGGGTCAATTAGACGCCTGTTTTGTGCCTTGCCTATTTATTCATCTTACACAGCTGCACTTATAAATATAAGGTTAAGGTGTAATCAACGTATAGCAACTTAGACAAGGCAGAAAACAGGCGGCTTTTTCGCCCCGTAGTAAATGTTTTATGGGCATAAGTTATGCTAAGACAAAAATCTTGTTATTTTCTATCAAGCCCAACCTCGTTTTGATGCCGTTTGCTATGACAACGCTGTCCGAAGTGAGGTGCACTTTTGTTTAATCGTCTTCGAAGAAAATTAATGTAATTACTGTAGAAGTTTCATCATTCACAGTAAAATGTTCTTTTAGCTTGCGGGGATGATGAATACAAAGAAAACGATGGGAACCACAAGTGTGAGAAATGTGGAAAGAATACAATACCAAAACAAAACCATACACAATGTGAGTGCTTCGACGGATTCGTGCGACGTATTGATGATTCTAATGATGATTGCTTAAACATAAGCTCATTTGGTGAGTAAGAAGTTTTTATTGCTTAATATGCCAAGCTGAATTTTATACCGATGATGCTCGGTTTTTCAAATAATTTTATTGATTTAAGTTAATTACATGTTAGTGATTTTTTTATTTCATAAAGCGAAAGAGGACCTTTCTCATACTCATACGAATTCACTCATTGTAAGCTTCACGAAAATTCCTTGGGACAAAAGGTTTTGTGTAATTATTCCAAATGTGAAAGTATAACTGATGAAAAAAACCAATAGATGTTGAAATTGTCAAAAATGCTTGGTTGCTTTAGGAAAGCAGGTAGTACTGAAGATTGCACACATCATGAAATACGTCCGAATAAGGGGCCAATATATAATATACCACCTTATACCTTATACCATATAAGGTAATATACAGACAGTATTCGGTAGTATTCCACGCAGTGGCATTTTTCGTTTTAATTTAGATTTTCGACTATTAAAATTTTTCCTGGTGAATGGTTGTATGTAAGATTTAAAATGAAATTTGTTTTTTTTCATTAATTTTTGTAATTGATTTTCTTTCATAGGTTCTTGTCCTGAAGAGAAAATCAATCATGCATCAAAAACTTTCACATTTCCTAAAACTATGGTCCGACAGAATGTTTCACTACCCTGTCATGACAACAACCAAAAAGTGGTCACACGACGTTGTAGAATCTCAAAGAAAAATACAGCCAAATGGAAGAACCCAGACTGGTCAAGTTGCGGAAAAACGGAAAAACCGTCATTGCAAGATTTAAAAAAAGTATGTGAAACTTTGTACTTTCTATAGGTTCTTGGATGAATTCCATTTTCTTCATAAACCAATAGCCAACCGTATTATAATGAATTGCTTTCTTTTATGGTTATTTAAAGTCCTAATAAGGAGATATACTCTTCATAAAAACATTTAAGCCCAGATTTCTCAAAACAAAAACATGCTCAGTTCATTTGGCTTGAAATAAGAACAGTCTCTAATTATATGGGGTAAAGATTCGTAATTGATTTAATGGCATACAAATTGTCTGAGGTATCATTATCCAAACTAGCTCAATGGCAAAGCTATCTCTTGGCAAGGGTAGTAGAAATTTATGACCGAATGAATCCTATATATAATAATAATGTTGAAACGTTGTTTAGAATAAAAAACTAAGTACATTGAAGCTGAGCAAAAACTTTCTAGTTCTTATGATAAAGAGGTTACCTACTGGACCAATTCTGTTCTCTTTGTTGTCATTGCGTGACCAATCTTTGGATCACATGCTAATATGAACTCAAACAAATATCATTTATGCAGTTTCCCGTTGAAGTCTCAATGAAGGTTAAACTATTATAATAATTTCTTAAAGTAAATGCTTAAATGTTTTTTAAAGCGAATCGATTTCCTTAACCATTGTTTTAAATAACCTGTTTTTGAAAATGTCCGAAATTTGCAGAAACTGTTTCAACCAGTCTTAAACTTTCAATTTTAATTTCAGCTCGTATTTTCTTCTTTTTTATTTTTAGTTTAGTGTTTAAAAAGATCTCCCAAACTTCCTTTACAAAAACACTCAAAACAAATCAGAAATCTTGAATCAAAATTCAAAACAAATCTAATGTGATATGTTTTGAGTACTTTACCCTCGTTTGAATTAGACAAATCATAACAGTTAAAAATTTAAAGACATAAGGTTATTTCGTTCACTTTGGGTATATGCGGGATCTACACTTTAGGGGTTATGTTCAATGATCAAGGATCCCAAGTAAGTAAGACTCTGTCCACACGGAGAACAAAGAAGGTGGCAAGGAGTCTTCTTCCTGATTTGCACAAATTTTCAGAACCTGTAATAATACATGAAAATTCGTCCATTTTATTTTAATGTAGATAAAATGTCAATTACAATTTTTTTTAATACAAATAAATCAAAGACATACATTAACATAGCTTTGCAAATTTGGTTTCAGGTTAAAGTAACAGTAAACAACGCACCAGCGGTTTCACGTGCCTTATCAAACATCACTTCCAAATCGACGCAAATTAATACTCCAAGTGATCTAGACAGTGTGACCACGATCATGGAAAATTGTTTGAATAACTCAAAAGATAGGGAGGTAGGGTTTTGACTTTAAGTTTTTTAAAATCATAGTTTTGTAAGTAGCATTTCAATTCTTCTTCTTCTTTGTCAAATTTTGTCCTTTATTCGCTTACCTTATAAGCCCAATAAATCATTTATGCCGAAAGTGTTACGAGCAAAAAATATTATCTGGAAATTCCTTTGAAGGAAAATACATTACCAATTTTGAGTCAAGTTTATATTAACATTGATTCGAATTGTTGAATTCTTTCACTTGACTCTTTCTCTTCCAGATTTAAAATCTCCGTCAACATGTATCGTTACTTTGTGCAAATTCAATTTCTCGGTCTTTGAGGAAAGGGTTTTTACCATGCGGATGATGTAATAAATTTTCCCAAAGGAATGTCAATGGCTCTTGTGTACAGCTCCCGCTGAAATTAGAAGCATCCTGCGAGCCAAAAATACAATACATGTGTCCTTTTTTTTCCAGGAAGGCCACTTTTGACAAGGAATCTAGCCAAAGCCAAATGGTCTCAGAACACCTTGAAATCTAGGAAACTAGCATTATTCTCCAAAAAAATAAAAATGAAGGAGTTCAAAACACAAAATATCTGTTCTTTTTATCCAGGAAAGCCAAAAAAAAATCTAGCAGGCATCAAATCGTCTCAGAACACATCCATATTTTCCAGAAAGCCAAAATTTTCGACCGAACACATAAAATTTTCCAGCAAGGTAGATTTTGAAATATTCTCCGAACACATGTAAATTTCTAGGGAAACCATGCCTTCCGAACAGATATTTTGCAAAAATGCTTCGTTGGCTGCTTTCGTGAAAAGATGTTTGTATAAGATAAATGATATCAAACTCAAGAAACTGTGTAAAATAGAACAGTGCAGTTGTGGCATAGGTAAAAACCGGTCTACTACTGACTTTCTAAATCTCTAGAGGTGTGGAATCTATCTCAATGTAATGTACTTAGACTTGAACTTACTACTTAATCTTTGTTCAGGTTGTCAGCAACATCATGAATTGTGTCGATAACGTTGTCAAAATCAACATAACAGTGATTGCTAAATCAAAAAATTTGAACAATCGAATCCTAAAGATTCTTGATGATGGAGCAAGAAAAACTCTTGATAACCCAGTATTTTACTCAGGCTCATCTTTCACATTTGCCATAACAAATATGACAGATAATCGAGACTTTAATGCAGTTGTCATCAACCAAAAGGACACTTCCAAAGAATATTGCAACTCTCAACTTGGTATTGACTTTACAACAACAGAAAACTTAGGTGGCCATGGCAACACAGATATAAAATATACGAACATGGCGGCAATCCAAATTCCAAAATCTACCCTTAAAGAGACAAACTTATCAAAAGCAAACATCTATGTATATGCATTCAAGAACGACAACCTGTTCCCGTCCAATCACACCACAAGCGAAGGAGAAGCAAAAACTGTTGTTTCTTATATACTAGCAACTACAGTCTATAATAAGACACTGGTGGACTTGAAAAATGGTATTCTAATCAAACTCAAAGTGCAGACTATGCAGCAAGCCATACGTGGAGTTTGCTCTTACTGGAAAACATCTAGTAAGTTGCTAGTATAAATGTGGCAGAATGGCTTAACATCACTAGTGCGGATTGCAAGATCGGTCTGGAAGCTGGGATTTTGTTACTGAGGGTTTTTTTTGCCTCTTGTAACTGTTTCCCGTATTAAAAAATACTGGGGTATATGTCATCCGTAAGAGTAGGGCTTTTAGGGTTTGAAATTCTTTCACGGCCCGATAAGGTTCATAACAATTTTCATGAATAGTCCATCTATAAATATGATTTTCTAGCATTGTGAGGCACAAAAATCTTTAGAGGAGGCCGAATAAGATAATAAAAGTTTCCAGTGAACTGCTCTTCCTAGCCTGTGTTGTTGCATGTAATATAAATGGCAACGAGCATTTACAATACAAAAACCGGTCTTCTACTATCTTTGTGATCCTCAAGTGCGTAGGTTAGCATTAGGTGTGGGGTCCATCTAAATGAAATGTACGAAGATTTACAAACCATATTCATTTTTATCTTTAGAATCAACTTCTCATGGATATTGGTCAACTGATGGCTGCACTAGGGCTGGTATAATGACCACTGTTGAACAGAATATTTATCTCCTCTGTAAATGCTCGCATCTTACAAACTTTGCTGTTCTTTTTAATGTTTACAATACGAATCATGCAAAGCTGAAGTCGCAACATGCTTTGAATATAGTCAGTTTTGTTGGTTGTACAGTTTCAATGGTCTGTTTGATTGCTACTTTAGTCTGTTACTTGGGGATTAGGTAAGTAGATGAAAGAATCTTTGATTTGTAAGTTGATAAGTTTCAAATATATCTATTCATTGGGATATTTTTGAGTTGGCAAGTTTGGTACCGTATTGGAAAAGTACTAAATAACCTTACGCCAAGAAATTTGATGAACTTGATAAATTGAGAAAGAAAAGTGAAAATAAAAAATAATTTTTTCTATTTTGTGATATGAACTGCAAAAATACAGCGACTTTATTTGGAGGAAAAAGATTTTGAAAATTCAATTACTGTCAAGCTGATCTTCCTCATAACACTGAATTAATTGAATTAGACTAAATTTATTTTGACTTTTTCACATGATTCAAGATGTCAATTAAAAAGTCTGATAGACTTCCACTTGTCGTCACTGTTAAACTTCCTAAATCTCGTAAATTTAATTTTTAAGGGAAATCAGGCGAAAGACAGCTCGCAAAATCCTCATCAATTTTTGTTTCTCCCTGCTATGTCTTCTCGCCACTTTCATATTCGGAATCAATCAGGTCGCGCGGCCCGTCGTTTGTCACGCGGTCGCTACATTACTTCATTTGTTTACACTATCGACTTTTTGTTGGATGAGTGTTCAAGCCATGTTCTTGTACAAGAAAGCTGTCCGCGCGACCAAGAATAGAGGTGAAAGTCATAGAACGTACAAAGTCAGCTTTGCATCATCTTGGGGTAAGTGTTTTGAGTCTGGTTTTTCCAACTTTACTTAGAGCTGACACAGCTTGGAAAATATATGGTTCCGTATATTACCGTATATGGAAGAAATTCGTCCATATACGGTCATATGGGGGACTCATATTCGGACGTTTCTCACGCTGTGTTGGTTTCAGGTCTTTCAAGGGATTTCTCCAAAAGATTCTTCTTCTTGTTGTTTTCATTTTGTTTCCTATCTTTATAGTACAAAGTACGTATCTGAGCTTTTTACATGTTCTTCCAGGGCAAGAAAAGACATCAAGGGAGCTATTTTAATAAAGAGCATACAAGTCGTCCCTTAGAATTGAATGGATATAGGAAGGATTATAATTTATTTCCCAGCACTAAAGTTGTATTGTCTTGTCAACTAATCATGTATAATGTTCCCTTTCTTTTCCCAGGTTTTTCGATAGCGATGGCACTTGCCACGTGTTATTTTACTATCCCACAATTCAATGGTGAAAACAAAAACTCTTTGTAAGTTAACGTATTTTTGGGCGGGCAGATTTTACTTTTCATAGTTCCTTGATGTTAATTAATATCAATTTTTGGTTCAGTAATTTGGGAACAGGTCTAGAGCATTTAATACATTAGAGCGTCACGTGTTAAAATCATGAAAACATAGAAATACGGAAACTGTCAAAGCTTTGATTTCAATTATGGGTTATCAGGTTAATTCTAACAGCATAATCTTCGTACTTTTCGAGTGAAATTCTACCGAACCCGACAGTAATTCTTCAATTGTATCACCTTTTTTCGAATTCGGTTTGCATATTTGCAACGTGCGCGCAGACGTTGTTATCATTTAGATAAAATAACAATTGATGCAGAACTTATTTCTGATTATTCTTTGATTGTTCAAGATAGCGTATGAAATCAAGCGTGTAATATGTTTAAAAGTTGTTTACCTACCAAAAATAATAACAAAGTATGCGCGCGCATATGCAAATTGAATCAAGAATCAAGAAGTTCTCTATCTTCATTGGGTAAAATCTTTTGATTACAACCACAATAAGTACTTCAATTTTATATAACTGTTATCAGTTACTTTTTTACCCAGACTGGCTTCTTCAGCTTTTCATTTTATTGTTATGAATGAGGCTATAAGTTTCATGGAACATCTACAGCGTTAGTCTGTCTGATAAACCGTTACGGGATTTTTTGCCCTACTCTTGGACTATCGGCTAATGTCCAAAACTGAGTAAGTGAGGAGTCTGGAAACTATAAACATTAAACTTCGATTGTTAAAAATAGATACGCTGATTGGCTAATAGTGCGCGTAACAAAGCGACGTGATTGGCTCTTTTTCCATGTTGTTTTGGTGATACTATTGTTATAGTAGAAATAGTTACTGCGCATGCTCCACATTTTGCGATTTTAACTTACTGGGTTTTGGACGTTAGCCTATAGACCAGAAGTAGGGCAAAATGCCCGGAGCAGCATATTTGATAGACTACTACAGCTTTATGAAGTGAATGAGTTGAGATCAGGACCCCTAAACCATTGGGTAAAATAAGTAAGAACTCTTTGTGGAGGAGAGTTTTTTAAACGGCACGCATACAAAAGAAAAACACCCCGTTCCGCATATGTCTTTTACAATTTATTTCTACTTTAAGGTCGAGCTTTAAGGTCAGTACTTTAAAAATGTGGTTCGGCTTTTGTAAATATTTTCTTTCTTCTTTTTCAGTTGTGTTATGACTAGTATGCCATTCAATGTCACTATTCTAGTACCTGTCTCCTTCCTTATTCTTATCAACTACATTTTATTCGTCCCTGTCATTCGTGAAATACAGACACACATGACAACTCGAGCAAAGTTACAAAAATCACAAATCTCTCTGCGGAAGAGATTTAAAGTGACGTTCTCCTGCACAACGCTGCTTGGTTTGACTTGGGTGTTTGGATTTTTCGCAGTTGATAATCTACGTGAGCCATTCCAGTGGTTGTTTTGCCTCAGTAATTCGTTACAGGGAATGTTTATTTTCATATTTCATGTATTATTAAATGAGAAACTGTGTGACACATGGAAAAAAACTATTTTGCCGAACAGCAAAACAGGAAGTTCAGGTGATAACCAATCTAAAACACAGAACTGGACAGGATCGTATCGGCAAGGAACTGTTCGGTTCTCTGTTAGAACAAGTGATCGTAACTCAGCCGCCATAATACCTTGGAGAAACAGTAGTTCTACAGAGAAAACATTGAGTTTGGTTGACAACGGAACGCACTAGAATGCTGATTGTTATGTAAACGTTTTCAAGTAGTGTAGCCTGAGATTCCAAAAGCTAGCCTCTTGTGCACCATTGTTTGGAGATTTTACAATTAAAGGTTGATGTCTTTGGTACGTTTTGTGATTTTTGGTCACAGCTTTAGTCTTGTAGACTCTTTTGGTTGTTAACAGCCCCAATTTACCTAAATTGGTTAAATTCGTCTGTCAACGCATTCACTAAAAGTTTTTATACCTACATGTGACATCTGTACCATAGGAAATTTTATGAGTCTTATTAGAAACAATTTGTATTTATTATTGATTTCATTGTTTCAAAGAATGCTACTTTTTGGTACGCTTGAAACTTCAAGATAATTCAGAGGGTGTGTGTGTCAAAATCTTAATAAGAGAGTTGGGATACTTAACATTTGGACGAAAGTTTCATCCGTGTACATTTTTTACAGTGCCGATAAAGGTCAAAGGATCTTGAATTTCAATAGTCGTACATATCTAAAAAATAGAGGGTACAGCGACAGATTCGGTTTTTTCCGGAAAAACATTGGTCACCCTATGTGAGGATATGGACTTACAGTGAAAATATTATGACCCCCGGATGTTCAAAAATAATAACTCAACCCATTGCATTTGTTTTATTTTTGCATTGGAACCCCTGGACATCCACTCTTTTGTCAATTTTACGGGCGTGACGTCAGAAAAAGCATCACCAATGGACGTCCAGTGAACACCGTCTGGACGTCTGATATCCTCAACATAGGGTGTAAATTTTGTTTTTCTGAAAGCCCACTTCTATTGGGTTATTCAAACCTACCCCTAATACGTCGTGAAATTCTACCAAATGCGCTGCACTCATGTGCTCTGCACGCTGTCTCATCTTTACGTTATATTTTATCAAACGTGAAATTTAACCAAATTTAAGTTCATTCAAAATAAAAGAATGCTGGTTGGCAGAATTAGTGCCATGAAGAAAAAATCGCACTTTAGTAAGTTTTAGTAAACTAAAGTCGAAAATAATTGTGTCGATAATTCCACCACAATAGATCTTTCTCTACAAACCGAGATGTCCCCTGTGACAAATATTTTGATAACTTTTGAAGGAAAACAGCCACATGCTTGAAATTTACTTTCAAATCAAAGAAAGGCAAAACCAGTTCATCACCATCACTTCTGCCTTCAGTATGATCACATTGTTGACAATAGGTATCATAAAAAAGTGACCATTTTTTTCTAATTAAGCAAATAATCGCTATTTATATCGTTTAAACGTATTTTTAGAGTATTTATTAATCAATGACTTTTATATTAATTAATAACTGGAGTTGTAATGCTTAAAAAATGTTCTCCAAAATTTTCATCATCATAAAAATTATGATGTTCCATTAAGAAGACACACAAAAGAAGGAATTTTTGAACAAACAAAAATCATTATTTCTGCAATAATATTATGGCCAGTTTACTCTGTTACTAAAAGAATCATTACTAAATTCACTATTAATTTGCGCTGCCCAGAAAAATCACAACAAATTGTAAAGATTTGACACATCTAAACAATAAGAAAAAGTCATTAAAAGTTAACGTTGACGGCATCATTTTAAAGATCTTGCAAATAGCTCTATGGTGATATAAAATTTTGCAGAAAATATGCAATACCAATTGAAAAATTGGAGTTTATAATTCGCGTTTTCAGAATTTTGATACACACCGTAATTCTAAGTTAAATCCCTCATTACTTTTGAAATATTTAGCAATTTAAGTGCCAATTTTTTTCAGATGCGAATATTTCGCACAAAAAATAATAAAATTTTCAATGGAAAGAAATACAGTAAATAATATCAACAACCAATGAGGGTTGAATTAATTTATAATTTCGTACAAAATATTCCCAAGTGTAAAACTTGCTTTAGATAGCCCTTGTTCTTTTCTATGATTTGGTGAATCAAAATTATTTCAATTTGAAAAGTAATTTAAAGGCTATAGAAATAACTTTTTTTACGTTTTTTCTCCTGAAACACCTGTAAATTGCCTTTATTAGTAATGTCTCACGTGCGAGTTAGAGATCTATATTAGCCAAATTTATGCTTTGCGTACATAGACATTTGTAGGGACACAATACACAACAACTCACAGCTATAAATGTCATATACAGGGTGGCGCACAAAAAAGCCTACCGAGATTTTGGTGATCTTTAGCTTAAGAAATTTTATGGTTATAATTTTAAGAATAAAATTTTTATACAGTTTGATAGCAAATTTTTTAAATTTCCTAAAAATATATGTTACGCAATTCCGTAATTGATCAATATTTGGGGAGAAAATAGAGTTTTTCTTTTAAATTTTAGATCATTAAAATTTAAAATGAATTAATGAATTAGTTATTTTCAATACAAGTTCATCATGCGTCTTATGAGATGTTATTACAAGGCTATGAACACAACAATAAAGAGATAACACCATTTTTATCAAGGCAAACCCCCTTTCATAGGGTAACCATTTCTGTCGATGCATGATGCCGCTCTCCTTCGCAATTCTTTCATTGAGTTTCTCAGTTTGTCTCAGCTCAGCACATGCGTTTTCGACTCTTCTCATTAACTTGTCCAATGATGTCGGGAGTGTTACGTAAACTTTGATTTTCAAATATCGCTTTCGACGTTCACTTTATACATCGAAATTGAACGACGGTGGATCACCTTTCTCTGCGTACATTCTTACATTGTGCGTGTTAACTCGGCCATTCATAGCAAAGGAAGCTTCACCACCAATCACCGTATTATAAAGAAATCGTTGATTGTTGCACTGGTCTTGGAACCACCAGCAGAACGTCAGTCTTCTCGGGGAGTCAGTGCATAGTATCTGTACGGGTGCTATTTGAGATCATGCTGTACAATTCTTTGAGCAGTTTTTCTGCTAACAGGTCCATTTCGTATTGTACCGAAATTCAATTAGCATTGAGATTATCTCTTACACTTTGGATATTTTGCGGTGTCCTTTCAGTTACTCCACGTCCCGAACGCGCCTTATTTAAATTTAAGCTAGCGCCATTTTCTTTGTATTTTTTTAATGTTTTTGTGGATTGTCTTTATTGAAGATGCGTTACGTTTGGGAAATTGGAGAGTAAACGCATCTCTCACAGCGTTGTAGCTTTTTGTTTCAATGTACTTGGTAACATAAAAAATTCTTTGCTCCACAGTCCATTGCATGTTGTATTTTTTTGTTTGCTTGAAAGAAAAATGTTGATATCCAAATTTTGTGAAAATTGTGCACCAATCATGTAACTATTATTGTTATGTGGTAGAGCCTTAAATAATGCATCATTAACTTGTATTGAAAATAATTTTTAATTTACTTTTTCAATGATCTGAAATTTAAAAGAAAAACTCTAATTTCTCCCCAAATATTGATCCTAGAATTTGAAACATATATTCTTAGAAAGCTAGAAACATTTGCTATCAAACTGTATAAAAATGATTTCTCTATCCATAATAATAAAAATTATCAAAATCTCGGTAGGCTTTTTTGCGCGCCACCCTGTACAACGTATTTTTATTGTATCCGTGTACATTTGGGAATCAAATCCTAATAAAGTCATTGAATATTGGCAAGTGTCATATTAACGTCGTAAAACCTCCCCACAAAAATAGTATCGTGTCAACGGCTGGGAGGTAGTGCTAGTTTAAATGCAACGTCAAAACTAAATGCATTTAGTGGACCTAAGATCCTAAGAATAACACATTGGTCATCAACTTTAATTTCATTAGTGTATAAAGAAGGGATGTACGACTTTAAACGGTACAAAAACTAAAAGATGTAATCTTCCAGTTATTTTGCAAAACAACTGTTCATTTTCACAATACTTTATTTTCATACACGGTGAAAATAAAGCTAGTAATACAGCTTCAACGCTGTTTAATTATTTTTCATCTCAGTTGAATTTTTTCTGTAATTATTTCAACTTAAAAATTTCTCTCGCTGGTTTCCTAGCAAAAAAGATTTTAACGTTTGCAGATTGAAGACGAAGTAACTGCTAGAGACACGGAGAAAAATCGTATGATTTTCCGTAAAGGGACGTTTTAGTGTTAGTTCCGAAAAAAAAATCGAAAATACATGCGCAGTTTATTTGGAATGTAGATTTTCAGAATTGTAGTTGAAAGAACGTTTCTGTGTATATCAATTTCGAAATTGTAGTAGCACTATCCGTGTTTTTTTTAGACACGTAGATGAAAAGTTTTTTTCGACAGAGCGATTCTTTCTACACGCAGAAAAAATTATTCATTTTCAAGCCGTGTTCTCTACGAGGCGCAGACAAAATTTTTAATTTCGAGGGCGTGTAAAGAGACGTAAAATCAAAATTTCCTTTTTTTGAAATACAAATTGAATCATCAAAACCGTGTTTTTTCAGTTATTAAATAAAACTTCGGATTTACTTTGGTGAAATTTCTAATCCTTTTTTGAGACATGACTGAAACTCACCATTTTCAACCAATGTTATTTGGGAATCATTGAACACTAATAAAAACTTCAAAGCTTTAGATGAAAGAAAACACATTATATTTACAATGAAATACATATACTGCAGAAAAAAGTTAAATTGAACATTGCACTCGAAACAAACATATATATATATATTTTTTTTATTTTTTTTATTTGTATAATAAGCCATATATAATGTCAATAAAATGAAATAGACAACAAATTATTTTATTTAAAATTTATTAGCAAAAGCTTTTCGGTATTAACCATCATCAGTGCTATGTTAAAATAATATAAATGATATGATGATATAAATATTGTTCTAAGAAATCATGATAGAGCTGAACTATTTTCTGACTAAAATGAGAACGCAACAGGAAAAAAATCTAAAAACAAAAAAATATGATACAAAAAAATCAAGTGCTAATGTTGAGGTTGATGATTTCAAATTCTCTTTTATAACCACATGAATTAAAATGACCCATCAAAATCAAATTGATACAATGAATAAATGCTTGGAACATGTTTTAGAAAAAAAAGTTTGTAACATACAAAGTTCATAGAATCTAAGTAAACGCCAAGAAAATTTCTTAGTAAGCTCAAAGTTTTGAATATATTTCAATTTATCTTAAATATCAAAGTTTAAGTTCCAGATATTGGAAAAAGGTAAGTAAAGTTTAATTTCAAAAGAAGGCTTTGTTTATGCTATAACACAAAATACTTATAACACAAAATATAACACAAAATACTTTATTTGAACGATTTAGAACTTGTAAGTTTTCTATCAATTTTTATTTTACTACCTTAAGGGAAGAAATTTTCGCGGGAATTTAATTTCGCGTTTATCTTATTTTCTATTGTTTAAAACAATAGGCCATTGTTATAAAACAATAGAAACCGCGAAATCCGCGAAATTTTCTTCCCGCGAAAATTTCTTCCCTTAAGGTATTATACATTTGACATCAAATTTCTACATGGGTTTTCATGTAAGGAAATGAAAGTCCTCTGCTGTGGACAGGAAGGAAATCATATTCCGGAAAGGATTTCATTCCAACGGTGTCATATAAACAATTAAAGAGCTTTCTAATAACACAGAAATGACTCACCCACTTTAGAGGGAACGAAATTCTGTTATTACAATCACTTGTAATTTTTTCGTTGCGAATGTATTAAGAGATGTGAAAACACATATGTCGTTACAGACGAATTTTTAAAACCTTAACAAGATTTGGACCAGAAGACAGCATTTCCATCAACCAAATTAGCAGAGGACATCAATTTTTTACTACTTGTTATAATATTAACAAACATCAAATTGAAACGTATAACCACTTTGCACATTAAAGACCTTTATTAAAGATATCTAGAAAATGGAGCCTTTAGGAAACTGGTGCATTTGAAAAAAAGATTCAAAAAAGTTTATCAACTATGGCAGTGTCAATCTTTTGAATTGTCAATCTTTACTCAGTGTAAACCTTCGTACTACATTATTGGTGTTTTTGTAACTGATGGAGAGGGTGTAAAACCAACTATAGCTTGTACTGTATCAAGTTGAACTCTACAAATTTTTGTGAGCATGGCTAAGAATAACACAAATGTTATACTAGTCCAGCCAAGCCATACCAAAGCATGATAGACAGCTTTAACAAATTAGAAATGAGCAATCCTTATACTATGTCTTCTTAGAAATCAGCGATTTCGTCAACTTCTTTACTTTGTTTGTCTACATTATTATGTACACGAGTTTCAGTAGGTGGTTCTTCTATTCTATAGGCATCATTGAAACCCGTGTTGTTTATACCATTCATATAAGGTGCCCATTGTTTCTCTTGCTGCTGGTCCTGAGAAGTTGTGACGGTACATTGGACATACATTTGAATTGTAGTCAACGGGAACATGACCATTAATGCGACATCTTCAAAAATACTTCCTTCGATACCATATTTGTTTCTCAGTTTCTTTCTCTGTATCCCAGAAAAGGAGACAAATCCAATAAAGACTGCCCAACCTAGGTTGTCAACGTTGTGATAGCTGATCCTCAGAAACAACAAGATAATCCACAAATAAAATGGGATTGCGAATTGCAAGTAAGCAAAAGCTCGACGAACTTTACCACGTGTTTTCTTTGCGCGAATGAACACCTGACCAAGAAAATACCAAGGTGCTGGAATAGCGAGCAAGCAATTTTTCAACAGCTCGACGGAATGTATATTCCCATACAGCATCTCCCATTTTACGAGCAACTCATATGACCAATTAGGTTCTTTTCTCAGCAGTCTCCACACTGCTACTGCACAAATGCATTCAATAACTGCGAACGGTATTCCGGCGATGACTGTAAAAGAAAATACCGATACTCTACCAGTTCTGTCATTATAGACAATTAATACTGTTGTCATAGCCCCGAGCGTGATACACCAAAAGACTCGTTGCACCAATGGAGGATCATCGACACCGTTTGAAGAGATACTTCCCATAACCAGAGCTGAACTGTCATAGCTTGTAATGAAATAAAATATAGCAATGATGAAAGCGAAAAATTGGAGAACCGCAGTAATGTCTTTGTATTTCTCGAGGACGATGTAGAGCTGCTCTTCTTCGTTATAACAGTCTAGTCGACGAACCCAGTCTGGAGTACCAGATACTCTATAGAAAAAGTAAATAAAATTCATGATTGCGTTTGCATCAATCATTTAAGTGATAGAGACATGCTCTAAAATTACCACAAAAACAACACTGATGGGGAAGCCAGCTTGAATATAAGTAGTGGATGCAGATACTTTATCAAATCAATACTGTACGGCAAAAGGGTAATTAGAATGTTTTCTCAAAACTGAAATTGGGTGTCCGCCATCAAATAAACATTTTTCCACTTCCAGAACACATAACCTGGCCGTACGTAAAATATCTCCCTAATTAGTGACTGCCACATGCTTTGTACAGTAGCCCGAACTTTTCGACATGAGTATACAAAGTTATCAAGTCATGAGAAATAATACAATGCAAAACCTTGTAATATCTTTTCACGACCATTTGCGAGAAAGAATTTTAACTTGAAAGGCTTTGTTAGAAGTTGTTTCTTTCCAAATCAAGGGTTGTTTTCAATATTAGTACCTGGCAGTGTAATGTCTTCTTTATATCTGACGTTTTTATTGGTTTATTTCGATCACGCGAGCGGGCGCTATTTTCTCGTAGCGACCGACGTCAATGAAGATACTACATTGCATAGGAAGAAAGTCTCACTGCGTTCGGTCCATGACGTCACAACATCGGTCGCTATTTTCCCGTAGCGCCCGTCTAACCGGTTTATAAGCCATTAAGCTATACTCTTGACCGAACACATTGTTCTCTTACCTGTTGTTTGTTTGATTGTCTGGGCAAGTCAAGTTGAAGGTTTCAACATGATTCTGCATATCTATGACGACACCACCAACAACGATGAACCAAATGAAATTGGCAGCCGTTGGCAAGAAATAAGCATGCATCAATGTATTCTTGATGGTTCGTCCTTTGCTAATTCTTGTGATAAACATTGATACCATAGGTGCCCAACCTAGCCACCAGCCCCCTATAAGATTTCTAAAGTTTAATAAATAGCTACAATAAAGACTCAAGCCGTTATTACGTTACATTCTTTTGCAAGCAGAAAGTTTCGTGTTTTCTGGTCATTTGAAATCTTTTAAATAAGTGAAATGAAAAAGCTTTCTCAGTCTAAATTTTCGAAATTTGTTTTTTGCGAAAGATTTTTTGATAATATTCATATTATATTTCTAACATTACAATGATTTCAAAAAAGGGAGCCATTACATTGAAAACATACTTTGTTCGAAAAAAAAAGCCATTTCAATGGAAATATATATGTTTTGTCGATGCTATATTCGAACATTCGAAAATAATAGCCTGCATTTTTCATTGTTTCACTTGCATATGCAGAATCCGGCTTTAAAACTGAGAAGATTTTTCTAATGTTAACCAGTTTATAAATTTTTCTTTGATGAATTTCGGAAACCCTTTGTAGAGGAGTGTTTTTTTAACCGGCACACCACATTGATTTGGTGTATATACTACAAAGTAGTGATATATTAGAACTTTCAAGCTCAAGCTAAACTTTGTTAAATGAGAAGCTGTTGAGGATAGAACAGGGAAATAAATCATTTCATTTTTGCGATTCTTGTTCTATTTTCTTATATTGAATGAAAAGAATGTTCGATTGTCAAAGATTCAAATTCGACTTCTGCTCACAAAATGAAGTGCAATAATTGATGAGATTCAGTGGTAAGTCATAGTAACTGACGCTTCACCTCAGCCTTTTTTTTCCTAATCTACTGGAATAGACTCTCTTATCAATGACAAAAAAATCAAAAGCTATCATAAAAATGGTAGCAAATACAATGACGTCATAATTGATGACGTCATCGTTTTTGAAAAACTTTGATCATTTTTAAAGCAATGTTGCACCATAAATTATATATTTTCATAAAAAACACGGAAAATATGTATAATTGCAATCCTTTATTTTTAAGAAAATTAGAACAGAATTAAAAAATCTTTCTTAGATCACCCACAACATTATTTCGAAAAATTACTCTAAAACCGTTAGATTTCAACTTTTTATAACAAGTATGTGGCGGCAGTAGAATGGCAGCCATTTAAAAAAAAACATGTATGCAATTATGTTCAATTATTGAAATGTAAGCAAAGATAGCGTGAAAACTGAAAAACCTTATAAATTTTTATAGATATAAGTTTATGACATGAAACTTGAACGGTCATCTTGTAATGGTAAAAGAAAAATGCTGACGTCATTAACTTTACTTGTGACGTCATATTTTCAAAATGGCGCGCCAAAATCGAAAAAATTATATTTAGTTCTTTTGGCACCCTGTAGACATTCAGGACTTGATAATTTTTGAAATCTGACAAGTCATTCATGAAAGCTATATCTATTGGCTTTCCAAATATGAAAACAGATTTGAAAAATGTCTTCTATCTCAAAATTTATAGCAATTTAAAAAGGTGCATGCGTTTTTCGATGCCTTAATTTACGTGTTGAGGTCATTAAGTAACCATAGCAACCACAAATATTTAAAGATGATTTTTGCACTACTCCTATTAAGGACTAACTGCATACCAAATTTTGAATTTCTATCATAAACCTATCCTGAGATATTAGCCGCGGGCCTGCTAGCCCCCCCCCCCCCCCCAGGCCGTGCCGAACACAAAAAAGCCAAGCCCAGATAGGGTTAAGAATGTTTAAACAAGCACCCCGAGTTCGACTGAAGTGAAGCTTTTTAACCTATATATGACCAAGCATTTATCGACAACAATTCGTTATTTTAAGACTCATTTTTTCATGACCAGGGACTGCTCCATGGTGCATGGGTCGAGGTGCTCCTAAGTGTCTACCCAAGGGTGCAGGAAGGTAACAAGAAAGTGTCTCATATATGGTACACTCGACCAATATGGATAAAACGACATACTATAAATGTCAAATTGTACACTGGATCAATTTAAATAAATGTGGGTTATGCAAATCACGCTTAATTTTGCATGTTTCAAGAATGACCCTCGATGAAAAGAATAGGTGATGAAAAACATTCATTCAACAAATCATTCATTTTAAAAGGCTCCCAAGCTCTGATCTTACAGTATAAAACGGTGTTTTCATTGATCCATTCCCTTTCGTATTCCACTGCTCCAGGGTAGTTGCCTTCTTGAATGAATGCTCCAGTGAATGTAGAGGTTCCGACAAAGTACTGAATATAGTAACCAACTGATTGCAACCCCAAGTTAAGAAGGTACCATATATTGTCACAAAGTCCAATAGACAATGCAAAAAACACACCTGTGAAAACAATAGGGAAACTTTACCGGCTTGTCAATGCGGCGGAAGAAACTAATTAGTACAGTCGTGTAATACTGTCTGGGACCCTAGATAAGTGGGAACTATTCAAAGTCAAGATGCAATGTAACATCATACTTTTATTTCAAGTCCTTTTTAGAGACTTGAGAATCAATTACAATAACCATTAAATTTGACAAATGACTTCTTGTATAATTTTGCTTTATTCCACTTATCTACAAGCTTGGACAAACAGCTACTTTAAAAGACAGAAATGTTCGCGGATCCCACTGCGAAATTTTTTTATTTCGCGAGTATTTATTTTTGCGGATTTGCCCGAAAAATATTTTTCGCGTGGACTTGTTTTCGCGAATTCACAAGAGTTTTGACCACAGATACATCTTTTATGCCATTTTTGGGAAATTGAAAATCTTTGTTTTCGGGAGAATCTATTTTCGCGGTTTGGGCCGAAAAAAAATTTTCGCGGGACTTAATTGCGCGGATTTTCAGCAAAACCGCGAAATACCGCGAAATATTCACCCTGCGAAAATTTTTTCCTTTAAGTATCTCTCAATATCTGGCAAGCTGAAAGGTGAGACTTTCCTATAAGTCATTAAAACAACATAGTTTTTAGTGGCATTGCTGATTTGAGCCTTTCCAGAGAATAACTAAGCTAAACGGTATTGACTCTTTGTATGTTTTTAGGTAGTCCCACATTTGCCTTATTATCATATGCACTATAATCAAAAAGTAACAGATTAGTATGGGCTAAAACGTTTTACTCCTTCTATATAGCGCTTTTTCTCTGAGCACTTTCACAAAGCCATTAAAACAAGAACAAATGATTATGTTTAAGAAATTAAGAGCTTATAAGACATGATGAAAATACATCTTCCATATCCTTTTCATTGTGATCCTATTAGAAACTCAAAAAGTGACTTACTTGTTAGAAAACAAAGTTGTGATATCCTTCTTATCCCAAAACGTATACCACTTGCTGCTGACATCATACTAAGAACACATATACACCACAGTCCGATGATCTGGGTTGTCAGGTCATTCGCCACACCCGGAATTAATATATTAAGTCCGGTTGCAATCAATAAAGCTCCCAACATGCAGCTCAGTGATACACCAAAGCCAATACAAATAAGAGAGATACTATCAACCAAGTCACCTAACCGGCCGAAAATCTTACTTCCGAATATCGGATAAAAACAGGACCGTATTGTCAATGGTAATCCTTTACGGTATGCTAGTACAGACATCAAGAGACTGGGAATGAGGTATACTGAGTAGCCATGGAGACCCCAATGGTGCATGACAACGTTCAGAGAGTTTTGTGCCTTTGCAACATGGTTGTCCCTAAGAAAGAAGTTTGTTATTATTCAAAATTATTAACGGTAAACGTAAAGCCGTACGCGGGTGTAATTCGCAGGCTTTATTAGTTTATCCGGTAAACAGTTTGTGAATTTTTTTGTTTTTCCCTACATGTGGACTATTGGCAGATGTTCAAAGATCTGTAATTTTGAAGACTGAATCGTCCGCGCTGATTAATCAATATTGTGAATCAATGGGAAGCGGTTAACTTTTTTACTATTGATAAAAGTTTTGCTATGGAAAATGGAAAAAGTTTAATTAGAGCTTTTCGTTTTTACAAAATACAATATGGTATTTGAATTAATTTTTCTCCTTATGTAAGCGTGATCACCACAAAGATTTGTCGGGTTTCTGTAAAAAGTGGGCATTCATAAAGTAAAGACCCCTCCCCTAGCACACAATGAAAAAGTAAAGAAGTCATCAGGTGCGCGTATTAGACTCGACCCTCCCCCCTCCCTAAACTGTTACTTATTTTGTATTAAATGCTTCCAGTGGCTCATTATCCTCATCCTTCTACACAGCGTTAAATTCTACATCCTTATATGGAAGAAATCAGTCCGTGTACGGTAATACACAGGACCTGTATTTTGACGTTTTCTACGCTGTGATACTTACTTTCCTCGATAAATGATTAAGTTTTCGGTTGGATTGGTATAAGATACCAAGGGATAATTGACAACATCGTAAGAAAGTCCATTACAAATTCCAGTAGTAAATGCCATAGCAAAAAAATCAAAATTGCTATATTCGGGTAGGTCATTTGCTATTCCTACAATTTAAATGAATGGTTATCATAGTGACAATCAAATATGCTACACGAGAGGAGAAAAAGGTAATATACAGAAAACAAGCTTTTCTATAAAACGACATGTTGGAGAATACGTGTGTATTCACAAAGCAGGGTAGATATAATGGTTTTCACTGGAATTTTCGTTAATGTGTGATAGCATAGTATTGTATAGTTTGTTTGTAAGTTTATATGAGAGGAGAGAAAGGGAATTACAGAAAACAAATTTTATTTACAACTCACCCCGTAAATATAGTATAGGGTCGATCGCACCAAACAGCCCCTTCTTCCCACGGAAAACCCCTGTAAATATTGCACGTTTTGCAAAAAATTATTCAAACAAGAGAAACAAGCTGATAATTTAAGCTTACCGAGTTTCATATTGCCATATTTGAAATAGATGTAAACAAGTAGAAACGGCCAGATGAATTGACTGCCAACATAAAACCTGAAATCCAGTTAAAAAATTTTGGTACAATTTTGCTATTTGGGAAATTTATTTATTATTTACATATTAAATCGTTCCTTAATGCACATTATAAAAAAGATTTGGCCCCCTCCCCTTCGTAACGGAGCGTATATTGAGAAATTTTGATGGGAGCAGGTAAAGTAAACTAAAAATGAATGATTCGTGTCATAAAACAAAATATTCAACAAAGAGTTCAGAAATGTGGAATGTCAAAATCTCAATTGCACCCTCTTGGTCATTGCACCAGCAGCTGACCCTTCATTAACATGCTTCCGTCAGTCGGTTGGTCAGTGGATAAGTTCCAGGTCTTTGCCCATTTTTAACGCCCGTGAATTCTTATGGTTATTTCCTTCCCTAGTTAATGTTAATTGGATATTTGAATAAAAAATTAAACGAGGGTTGATACTAAGATGCAAACGAAGTTGAATAAATAGACTGCCTGAAAAAATTCTCAACAAAGATAACAACTTATGATTTTGTTAGCTATTTTATAGGTTTTCAGAAAGATTTTTCTCAATGGAGAAAAGGTAGTTGCCGATTCGGCACCCTCCATAACTTTTCTAATGTTATTCATTTTCAAATGAAACCTAACATACTGATCCAACATGGTATAAGGAACATTTGTATAAAATTTCGTGTAAATTGAGTCACGTGATCACAAGTTACGTAACAATGACGTCATAATTGCATAACATCACTAAAATCACCGTCTGGACAATTTTGTGTTTATCTGAGGATAATACTCATATTCAGCATGTCTAATTAACATATATGTGCTCTACATTCAATTTCCTATCGGTTGATATACAATCTAGTAACATTTAATAAATTTTCGAAAAAAAAATTCTGGCATCTTTGAAACCACTTGCCAAACTTTTGATCATGCCGCCATATTTACTTATTATTTTATAAAAGTTACAAAATTTCAGGGCTAAAAGATTAGCCTGTGGAAAGTTATTAAAAAATATCCGAGGCCGAATAGGGTTAATAGCAAGTGCTTTGCGTCCGTATGAACATTAAAAGAATATCACAATTTTTAAAAACTTTTTGCAAGGATAATTCCATTGTTAAAATTGATCGTGTTCATTATTATCTTGATGACCGTATGAAGAAAAATCTTTTGAATAGATGTATTGTTATTACTTTTTTTTTTTGATTTTTTAATGTTTTTTTATACGTGAAACTGCGATAAAGGAAAATTTTATCTCAACATGCAAGGAACCTATTTATGATACGAATCATATTTTTCCTGCCACCCAGGCTGAAGTCTGGATGCAATGATGTACAGAAGGCTAGCTGTCTCGTTAATTTTGGCTAAAATGATATTTTTATGTTAACACAATGACCTAAAAGCCGTAAGGCTTTTTGTTTAAATTTAAAGCCCATTAAAGTTTGATGCCTGTTTGATTTCGATAATTCTAACATATTCCTGAAACAAACAATGGAATTCGGTTGCGGTGAATATTATGCATAACTCTCAGTCCTCAGACTAGGTTCTTCCCTATAATGTTTGATCTCTGTGACAAAACTCCAATGATGTTGTAATCTTCAATGAATTCCGACTTAAAAAGAGTTAACTCTGATGCCGTTTTTTACGACATACTTTACTTACCGGAGCAGGACATTTAGAAAAGTAGGACCCTTGAGAAAAATGTACCCTAAGTAATTAAAGGGTGCTAATTTCAAAAATGATGACATTTTTGTAAATATACATAGCTACTTTATGTACATATACCTTTTAAGGCCCCGTTACACCTACCAATTTCCCGAGCAATAATACTATATTTAGTAACAACAGGTTATTGCTTGATAAATGTTGTGTGTATGTGCATTAAAAACATCCAGAAGAATATTTGTTTGACGTCAAAAGTCTTTTGTGTGAATATTGCCCAAGTAGCGAATAAAGTCAAAAAAGTTTTTTACCAAAAATACCTTAAAAAAACATCGTTTTTGAAATCAGCACCCTATAATTACCTAAAGTACCAAATTTCATTTCAGATGGATAATGTTTTATTTTTTGACCAAAAATACCTCAAAACAGGTATTTCTGGTATGATAATTGAAAAATAAATATCATTTTTGAAATCAGCACCCTTTAACTACCCAAGGTACCAAATTTCATTCAAAACGGACTTTTTGATCTGAAAATACATCAAGGGTCCGGTTTTTCTAAAGGTCCTGGGTCCGGTTTTTCTCAAGGTCCTGGTCCGGGATCCGGGTTTGGTAAGTAAAGTATGCCGTTCTTTACAAGATAAAAGAAAAATTAAGGAGTAGAATGGAATAGAGTAACTAATCTAATTGTATCATACCATGTACACTTATCTGTAACCCAACGACGTACGGTAGTGAAATCTTCAATACTTTTGTCTGTTTCAGCAAGGGTCCATCCTATTATTACCCATAAGACAATTGCACCAGCAAGTGTTGAAATTGGATTGACACAATAACGCAATTTTCCAATTTTCCCTTCCAACTTTAAACAACTACAATCAGAAACAATAGCTATTTAGTAAGATGTAGGTCTCTCAATATATAAGTAATAAGTATGAGTATGGACAATTAGTGTAATATCAAAAGCAATGGTTATTGTAATAGCAGTTGCCTTCGATAAGAACAAACAATACGAAATAATTATGTAGTTAGAAGACTTTAGCCTTGAATATTTAGATATGCACTTCAAAATACAGGCCAATAACAGATTACAACTGCAATAAGAGCTTCGTGCTCTCCTAGCCTGGTTAATTCAAAAAGTGAAAATAAATCACAAACCATTATTCAGTAAAAAGTAGAATAGGTTCGAATTTTATTTACCGTTTTTGAAAGTCACTTTTTCGTGCTTTTATATCTTCCTCGGATCTTTCACCTTGTATAGTTTGTTGTCCATAATCAAGATCCATGGTCTAATTTTCTAAACCAAATTTATAAATTAGTATCGCGTTAAAGACCTTTTCCAAGGTTAATCTTAAGTGTGGCCGTCTTTGCATTCGAATATATTGTTATCATCTGAAAATAAAATGCAAAGATTTTTTCCCTATCCGTGTAGTACCTCAGTTTTAGCTCTTCTCCCGCCGTAAACTAATAATTTTAAAGATTCGAACTTTTCCAGGTTTCCAGGTTTCCTGGTTTGCTTTTGTTTTGCATACTCTAAACGTTATACAGACGAACAAACTGCTTTGATCATCACACCAAAAGCTACATTCTAAGAACAAACCAATCTGAAATAGAAAGATGTTTTTTACGTCAGTAATTAAGTAGGAAGCTTAATTTAAGCCAGGGAAAAAACCTTTTTCTAGTAGTTACAAAAGAATTTCTTATCAAAGTTATAAAGTGAGAAATGAACTTTCTTTAGAAGTATCCAACGAGCCCAAAATGCAAAATATCTGTTCGTTTTTTCCAGGAAAGTCACTCTGACAGAGAACCTAACCAAACCCAAATGGTCTCAGAACACCTCATAAATTTAGGAAACTTAGGTTTTTTTCCAAAGTAATAAAATGAAGGAGCTCAACAAAATATATTTTCTTTTTATCTAAGAAATCTAAAAAAAATCTAGTAATCATCAAATGATAACAATTCTAGATCGAATGCATAAAAATGTAGCAGCTCAAAACACAAAATATTTGTTCTATTTGTCCAGGAAAGCCAAAAAATATAGCTGGTATCAAATCTTCTAAAAAAACACATCCATATTTTCCAGGAAGCCGAAATGTTGGGTCAAACACGTAAAATTTTTCTGAAAGGTAGATTTCGAAATATTTTCCGAACACATGTAAATTTCTAGGAAAAACATGCTTCCGAACAGATACTAAAATGCCTCGTTGGCTACTTTTGTTTAAACAGAACAGCAATCTGAAATACTTCTTTATTTACTTTTTTCCTATTTATTCATTATTCATTTTATCAACTTTATTCTATTTTATGAAGAAAATGGGGTGCCTGGACAGACTCCATGCTAAAAAAAAATTCTGAAACATTTCATAATAACGCCACTTATAAAAACAAACGATTTTTATCAGGACAGTGGATTTTAGAGTAGGTCTGGTGATGGTGATTTTCTTAAAAATATCTTTCAAATGTTTTTACTTTATCATTTAATAATATCAGTCATAATTAAAGTCATTTAAAATGTCACTTTCTTCAAAAAAAAAACGTTGACTAAAGACATTTTAAATGTATTGAAATATTTCCTTTACTTTTCAAGATATTTAAGATGTCTTAAAGATAATAGAACAATCATGAACAATGACTACATCACGTGCGGTGCTTAAACCCTACTTGGCTTAAGAGGGAGGGGGGGGGGGGGGTTGTGCATGTTGCTAATTCGAAGCCATTCCAATAACGGAATCCACAATATATGTAATTATATTTAACTATGCATGTTTAACCGTCTACATTATTATATTTTGTTTTGTTTACTAACAGAAAGAAAAAATGTTATTACAACATGGTTTCTATTAGCTCAGTGCTTTAGAAGGTAAAAGATACAGTGTATGTAAATAATTCAATTTTTGGGCAAGCTTGCAATATATAGAGTTCTGAAATTGACGGATATTCTTGACTTTCTATGCAAATCGTCGGCTACTGTGACGACAATTGTTAACACATGTTGTCACATGAATTTAGCTCATTTTGTGACGGCAAAACAAATTCGTACAATCGCGTACCCTGAAGTATTCACAACGCGCACAAACATATCATAGACATATGCACACAGACTGACTATATGATCTATCTAACGTACAATAGGAACAATATATACACCCATATACCCACCGACGTATATGCCGACACCTTGCTTAGGCTGTTAAGCCTGTTTAACTTGTTTAACGCCACAACATATACACCCACTAAAAATCTGCGCGGTGTAAATTTACACCTTTAAGGGTGTAAATCGATGGTGTCTAAGACGAGCCCCTAAACGGGTGTAAAATTACACCCTTTGAATAAAAGTTGTGGCATAAATTTATTCCTATGTTTTACAACTAGATTTATTTAATGTAAATTTACACCCTTAGATAAAGTCAGAGTGTAACAATTACACCCTTATGTCCACCTCTGGGTGTAAAGTTACACCCTTTGTTGAATCTTAGGAGTAAAATTACACCCTTCGTTAAACTTTCGGTGTATTGATTACACCCTATGTTTAAACACGGGGAGTAAAATTTACACTTTCCAAATTGCAGGTATAAAGTTGCACCGTTCCGAAAATTATACCACCAAACCTTAACTTGTATTGTGACATAAAGTTTTTATAGCCGAAATTTTAATACTAAATCTATTTAGCGTGTAAAAAGACAAAAGTAGAAATCAAAAACAAGACAACTATATCCAAAATAATACTCTATGATATATTATTTTCAACATTTTGAACACGAATATGTTATAGTATACAAAGAAAATCTTAATTTTGAATATTATATACATGCACAATGTTGAAGTGGTCCCCAATATACGTTTGATAACCAGTAATTCAAGTCCATTTTCTTCCAATTTTATCGTAGATTTTCAAAAAAAGTCTAAAATTCCGACTAAACATTTTGGTTCCCTGTTTGACCAAAATAAACAGCATAACATTGCCACATATTCGGTTAACAAGTTTTGTTTCTCAAGATGGTGCACTTGTCCACAGCAACATCTAGGAATTCAATTCGTCGAGGTCTTATCCAACAGAACTCCATAGAACTCCATAAAGTAGTATAAAGTGCTGGAATATTATATGCCTTGTGTTCTCGAAATCACAAAGGTACCATCACGTGCATCTTCATTCAACAGTAATGGCAATAATGGGTGTTGCAAAATGGATGCTCAAATCTATAACATAACATAAAATAAAAGTTGTAAACGTTATCATTTATGTATAAAAAAGTATGTATAAAACAGTATGTATCGATTCCCCATACGTGGGTTGCAAAGCTATTTCCACCATGGGGTTGCAGACATTGAAATTTTTTTCTCAAATAGCCTTAATTACATGCTTTTTACCAGGGGAAACATAGAACATAGTAAAAAGAAAGAGGGAAGGGAAAGAATCAGAGTTTCCTAGCTAATCTTTTGCAAAAATCAGAACAGAAATGAATTTGTATTTTGACATTGACGGGTAAATTATGACCGATTCTGGTCTTACTAGTTTTAGTACTTCAAGGGTGTAATGACAAAAATAGGATCCGTGTATGAAGACATTTAAGAGTTCAGAGAGGGTATTAGTGATAAAAGAACTAAGAACTTACATTTTGTCTTCCTTTTTATTTTCTTGACTTGGTGCTCTCTATACTTGCGCGCATCACGGCAGATGATGTTATGGAATCTTGAACCTTGTTTTTTCGATTTGGAATTGAAAAATCGAATTATCTCGTTCTTTTATTTTCGCGCCGAAGAGACGTTCTCGTACCCAATTCTTCATATTCTCACGGCGCTTAAATTGACACCTTTTCTGGGAATAAAATATCGTTTCAAAAATATACACCTTTAACGGGTGTAAAAATATAAACATTGCGTGTAGATTTACACCTTTAGGGAGTTAAGTTACACTTCATAGGAGTACTTTGACGGCCATAAAATTTTACACCCTTTTACGGTGTAAATTTAATCCTTTGGAGCGTAAATCATTATTTACACCCAAACAAGCATAATTTTACACGGCGCAGATTTTCAGTGAACGCACCCATATACCCATCCACGTATATGCCGACTCCTTGTTTAAGCTGTTTAGCCTGTTTAACTTGTTTAACGCCACAACATATACACCAACGCACCCACCCAGGTATATGGCGACTCTTTGTTTAAGCTGTTTAGCCTGTTTGACTTGTTTAACTACACAATATATACACCCACGCACCCATACATACACCCACGTATATGGTGACTCCCTGTTTAATCTGTTTAACCTGTTTAACTTGTTTAACTTACAATCCGACACAAAATATACATCCACACACCCACGTATAGGACGACTCTCTGTTTAATGTGTTTAGCCTGTTTACCTTGCTTAACCCTGTCTAGACTGGGAGAGGGGATTAAGATCTTCATTATATGTCAATTTTAATAACTTAGAAATATATTTTTTGATACATCATTTTGTCACAAATTCTATGGGTGTTTATGTTATATGTTTGGTATCATTTTGTTTGGAATTTTACGGGAAGTTCAAATCGTTGTCCTAAAAACAAAATAATTCGTGTCATAAAACGTAATAATAAAAAAGTAAACTAGCTAAATTTTCAATTACTGAAGGTGTTAGGTGATATGAAACATCTTCTTGTTAACTGGAAAAGAGGTGTTACACTAATTACTCAACTTCAGTATACAGCTAACCAAATAGTAATACACCAATTTAGCGTAAAACGCGCCATTATGAATTTGACGCGGTCGCGGGGACTGGAACTAATTTACTGTGGATAGAAATCAAAACAAACCTCGCAGTGCTCTAGTTTTCTGCTGAGGAAGTGGGAAAAAAA
>JAUBWS010064176.1:0-14922 GCA_032270445.1 Darlingtonia californica | reverse complement strand
CGATCTCAATTCTTCCTAATCCTCTTAAGGGGTAATCCATTAATTACGTTCGCATAAAATCACCCATTTTCAGACCCCCCCCCCCCCCTCTCCCCCCTTGTTCGCATTCAAACAATAGAAGTTACGTCATAAAACAATACTTTTTCACTTTTGGTTTGACCCCCCTCCCCCCTCTTTGTGTGAACGTAATATATTGATGGCCCCCATCTATAATTCGCAAATTATTCATTGTAGGTTTTGTTTAAATGCTTAAGGGATGCTTACTGAGGTTTGGAAAAGATGAAAGATAGATTGCCACAGCTTCAACAAGTGAGTCATATAGTTTATACGTTTTTTACAAGAAGCTTAACAAAAGCTCATATTTTACTTTTTGTTAACTGGTTGTGACGCCAGGTCGGTCTACTCGACTTTTTTACGAATGCAATTGGCTCAGAGGCCTTGACGACGGGCACTACTCTGGCCGGAATAGACTGTCGTTAATGCAAAGCAATAGAATGTCTCCATTTTCTTCGCATTTGTTTTACGTTAAAAATCAAACAAATAAAAAGATATTTTCATGTTTAAGGGATAAAATAGTAAAAATAACATCCTGTCTTACGAACACTTAACCAGTTAACAAATACAATAATAACCGTTTAGTGAGGGCTTTACCGGAAAATGTAGAAATTGTAGGGAAAATTATGACGTCATTGAACACGAATGTTCTTTTTAAAAAAGCATACCTTATCGGACAAAAAAATGTCGGACAAAAACTTTTCGTTGGACAAAAGTGACTAAAATTCATTTTTTTTAAAACTTGATTTTGTATAAAAATCACACGAACTATAGTGCCTATAATGTTTTAAATCAATAAAAATTTTTGGTGACCGAACGTATTTGTCGGACAAAATTTTCGTCACCTACCGAAAATTCCGTCACTTTTGTCCGACATTTTTATGTCCAATAAGGCATACCCGAAAGCATCATTGGACGTGAATGTTCTTAGAAAACAGGCGTCATTGAACTGGAACGTTCTTGTCACAAGTAAACGCAATTATATAAAAATACTGTGATTTCAGATCATACAAGATTCACCCGAAGACTATGAAATTGATATCGACTTTGATGATGAACAGCAGAGCTATAATCCATTTCTTGGAGATTTTTTTACTCAGGTAAAACTTTGGATTGAATAGAAATATATGGGAATCTACAATATTTTGCGCCTTATTTTTTATTGAGATCTACTTTGTGGATAGGCTTGCTAGTCAGTATCTTTTCCAAAAGAGCCGAGAAAACGGGAAATATAATCCAAAACGGGTAAATCGAATATAAGTGCCGTACGGGAATTGCGAGGAAGGAAATATTTATTTTAACATTATTTTTTCAACCCCTTACGGACACTGTTCATCGCTGGGCTTTTTTAATTTACGCGGCCACTATATCTCGTGGCTTAAGAAAGATAATAGACTAGTTAACTAGTCTACTTTGTGGATGGCAGACACACACGTCTGAATATGGGTCCCGTATATTACCGTATATGGACTGATTTCTTCCATAATGAAAGAGGGTCCCGTATATTACCGTATATAGACTAATTTCTTCCATAATGAAAGAAATTAGTCCATATAGAGTAACATACGGGACCGTATTCGGTAGAATTTCACGCTTTGAGATTTTCTACCAATCTGGAATCTTAGGTGCGGATATAGAGGGGTTTTTAACAATGACCTTTCACTCTCCTCGGTTTTTTGCCACCCTTCTATAGTAGCACCTGGATTTCCGCTAAAATATCAATCAGGTCTCCATTTAAATTCTCTTATACCCCGTCTTAAAAAAATTCACTCGCAAGAAATTAATTTCTTTCGGAGAAAAGTCCATTCAATATTTCTATGTTTGAAAGGTTGGTATTGTCAAGAAAGCCATTGGTGACATAATAACCCATACGGAGAAGATCAGTAAGAAGCATCGTGCCATTCTCACTTCAACCTACGATGGAGAGCATGAAAAAGAAGAACTTGATCATTTAATGAATAAAGTCTCGTCAAAAGCTAAAAAAGTTAAAAATTCTTTAAAAGGTAAGACCTTAAAACTTTGTTGGCTTTTATGAGCTTCAGCATTTTTCATATGCTTGTTGTGCGATGATCGCGTGGGCCTTGAGTTATATACAATAAATTAGCTTATTTGGAGCATTTTTGGCGTAGATTTGATTTGGCGCAAGCAGAACTTTGACTAAGGACCAAATTTAGTCTATTTTTACAAAAATAAGCCTTTTTGGAGAAAATAACTAAGATTTGCTCAGATGGTCAGACCAAATACGAGATGATCTAAAGTTACCATTGTTGACGGCAGAAAGGAAAGCGGCTGATCGTAAACGATGGAAGCAGTATGACCACAGATTATGCAATTATGTCATGTATGTCATATGTCGTGCTAAGATTTGATTTGGCTCATGAAGCTATCGAAAATTTGAAGCTCAAATGAATTTACGAAGGAATTTGGCTGTTGACAAGTCATGTACGTAAAAAACCGGGGTGGTATCTGGTAGGTTTAAAACATTATGGAAAGTAGCACAAGGTTCAAGATTCTCACATAGGATTTGAATATCGTCATTTGTTGTTGTAGAGATGGAAAAAGAAATTTCAAACGAAAACAATCCAATCCAAGGTCGATTTGCTGAAAATAGGATAAAACAATGTCAGGTATTAATTCTTTGAAAATACAGAGATTGTAGCATTGCAAGTTTTTTTTTAAAGTATTTTCTACCCTACTGTTGTAGTAAGATTATCAGTAAGATTCTGTCTTATGTAATTGTAGTGAGGGAGAAAGGAGGTAGGAGGATTCCTGTCTACCGTAGGATAATGTATGTATTCTCAGCAAAACAACCCAGAGGGCAAAATCATGAAAAAAAACCATGTGGAGGAGTGTTTTCTTTTTAAACGAAAAAAGAAAAACACTCCTCAACATTGGGTTTTTACTTATTTTGCCCAGTGGGAATAACTCCTAAACATTAAGTTACATAAAGACCTTCTGCCGAAGATCTCCAAAGAATCTTTATTTTTCTTCACGACGACGACGCATCTGGTCTAGATTATACGAACTTATAAGCTAAATCTAAAAGAAAGCTAAAAAAAATTGGATTTTGTTAAGCATACCGTAAGCATCTCGAGCCTCAAACTGGAGTCAAAAATAATCATTCACAGGGCTTTAGTCACTGGGAGAGGGGGCATTGTCCTTCCACTTAAAATCTAATATTTTCTTGAAAATCTTGTTCTATTGTATTTAATTTTTCAGATGCATTTGCTTATAACGGTCTGCCAATTCAACATGAAACTGATCTGTATGTTAAACTTACTATTTCATTCAGCATGCTGCTTTATCAAGAGAGTTTATTGACGTGATGGCGAATTACAACAAGATGCAAATTGAATACAGGAATGGATGTAAAAATCGAATCAAAAGACAACTCACCATCAGTAAGTCCAAATATCCATTTCAAAGGACCAGCAAGGGTAAAATGTTTTATTCTAGTGGACAATCTTTGCTTACTAAAGCTCTCTGAATCATCCAGAAAAATTAAGTCAAGAAATGGGCTTTTCCAGAAAAAAAAAGTTTATACCCTATGTTGAGGATATAGGACTTCCAGGGGGTGCTCACTGTCAAAAATTGTGAACGTTCAGGGGGTGATGTTTTGCTGAAAAGCAGATCTCCAGGGGGTGAAACCAGCAAAAATTGACAAAAGAGTGGATGTCCAGGGGGTCTTAATGCGAAAAAGGACAAATCCAGGGGGTTGAGTTACTATTTTTGGACATCCAGGGCGTCATGATATTTTCCTTGTAAGTCCATATCCTCAACATAGGGTGAACATATTTTTTTCTGGAAAAGCCCAATATGAGGTGAAGAAAAAGATCTGTTTTATTTAGTTTAGATAGGGATCCAATGTTCGAAAGTCATCCTTTTTTACAAATACAAGTTCTTCCCGATGTTTTTTATTTAAAGACGAATAAAAGATGGTTTAAGATTCATTTTGCTTTTCTTCAAATTATTTAACTTATAATATAAGCAACAGCACTAGTCATCAGTTGTTGCATTCAGGCACGGGTACAGAGGTGTAGCAAAATTTCAGGAAAGTAAAAGATTATTACTTTTTAACGACCGGACACTCTTCTCCTGAAATTTTGCTACCCTTCTGTACCCCTCTACCCCTGGCATTTTAAATACTTTTTTAGCAAATAGCTTAATCCCTATTACCGCCTTTAGTTTTTACGTAATGTGTTGGTATTAGCGAAATTAGATACTGACCGATTGCTCTGTCGGAAATTTATAAAGCATTATAATTTCCAAAGCAGCTTAGCAACATTTACGTCATATATCTCAGGTCTGCTGCACGGGAACTAAACTAGATAACTAGTTTATTATTTTTATTAAGTCACTAGATATAGCGGGGTTAATTAAGAAATGCGCAGCGACTTACCCGTTTCTGATTTTAATTCCCATTTTCTCGAGTCTACACTGGACCGGGAATGGTCGCGAAAAAATAATAGATTAATGGTATGTTTCCTCCTTCTGTGAGGGGAACTACCTTAACTCAGTGCTTGTTTTAACTTAAATTATAGTTAAGTCTATATAACCCTACTGAATGAATGTATCGCGTCCTCTGAAACGGGTGCTCGTTAAACCTTAACAGCCAGTCTGTTCAGCATGTTAGATAATTGAAGTGCGGCACTAATAGAGAGGCACTTGTATGTTTTCCATCATGAAGGGGTGTTTACGGAAGGGGGCGATAAAATGTATTTAAAGTAGGTAGTGGTAATTCAGTGTCAACAATATGAGTTTTCTTTTGCAGCAAAACAAGAATTCACTGACGAACAAATAGAAGAAATGATTGAAAATAAAAATTCTTCAGTCTTTACACAAGGAGTAAGTCTCATGGATATGTGAGTTTGTGGCTGAAAATAATTATCAACTTTTTATTTCCGCCAAGATGAGAGAAAATTCCGCCAAACTTTACACGTGAGCATGCGCAGAAAATACAAATTTGCTCAAAGTGGAAAATTTTATCGAATGGACGGGCTTTATTGGTTAAGGCACTTAAACAAAATAAAAACTCAAGAGTGCCGAGTGCAATGCCTTTATTAGGCTTTCGATAACGAAAATTTTCTTGTAGGCATTGAGGCATTCCCAAGAGACAGAATATTCATTGATAAAAAAGTACAAGTGATGATGCGAGATCCTCGGTAAATATGTTAACACAGCGTGCAAAACGTCCGAATACAGGTCCCGTATGTTACCGTATGCGGACTAATTTTTCCATATATATATTAGTCCATATACGGTAATATACGGGACCCTATTCGGTAGAATGTCACGCTGTGTAAATGTCATCATTGAATAAATAAACACAGGGACACGGTAAAGGCTCGAGTAAGCGTCTGAGTTAAAATGTTGATTCTCAGAGTAGGCAATTTTTCTACAAGGGCGTGCATTCGAGCTTCGAGCCATTCCGCTTTTTGTCTCATTTAGATCATCACTGATACACAAGAGGCTAAACAATCGTTAAGGGATATCGAGGCCAGACACAATGATATCATAAAGTTGGAGAACAGCATCAGGGTAAGGAGAAACTTATTATATTGCAATGGACTAGTTAGAATCTGTTTAATTTTTGGTCTTAGCCAATCAAAAATCAGCTCTCTGACTGCATGATTCAATCACACACACTTTACCACGGATCCCTGTCCTTTAGTGCCGATGATAAGAGAGTGTCTTTCTAACAAATCCTTCACACTAAAGTTTTTCAGAGCGAAGGTTGCTAAACATGTTTTAAAGAACGACACACCAGGACAGAATTTCCCCATCGATCGTTAAGAAAAATTAGTAGTTTTCCTATAGAAAACTTTAGTGTGCAAGATTTTTTAAATAAACTATATGACAAACATATTCGTCATTGACTTTGAACTTTTCAAAGATCGTGGGCGCTGACGGGTGGTGACCTAGAAGCTCCATTCAGTTAATTGGTTGAGACTTCAACTTCGTTATAAACTCACCCATGTGTTCGGTTTTTTGTGTTAGGAATTACATGAACTGTTTACAGATCTTGCCATTCTCGTCGAAAATCAGGTAATACTTAAAGTTCGTAATGTTTGGCGCTTAGTAGTCAACCTCGTTCTCATTGCCTTTTTACAGCTTTTCCGATATTTAGACAGCACCGTCGTCAGAAAAGCAAAAAAAGATAAAAGAAGCCATGGATTCAAGGTTGCTTCAAAGTTTGAAACGTCTTAAAAAAAGTTAAAAATTTCACAACCGTAATGTACTAAAGTCTTCATCAAAATTCCATGTCTAGTCTTGGTCTACAATCCTTTATTCTCGGTGTCATTTAGTGGTAGTCTACCTGATATACTGCTCCGGACTTATTTGCTCTACACATGATCTACCGGCACACGTCCAAAAATGTCAAAATTGTAATTAAGTTTTGCAGGTACAAACTCACGATAAAAGGGTGAACAATTTGTAAATGCACTTCAAAAACAGAAAAACGTGTTGAATATTATTTTATGATGAAATTCTCTCATGACTAAAAATTACCAGTGCAATCCCACTATCTCACAACTCATATAAATTAACTACTAAACTACTCTCGATTCCCCATCCTTGCTTGTAATAATCTTTGATGTCTCGAAAGTTCTTCAAACTGAAATGATGCCATCGGGTTACAATTGTACTGCTTGAACTAATTGTCTGTATTCGATTTTATTCTAGATACAGTATAATCGTAATTTTTCTTAACCAGGGAGAGATGATAGATCGGATCGAACACAATGTTGAACAAGCTGCTGATTTTGTATACAGTGCTGTCTCTAATACCAGGAAGGCCATGATCTACCAAAGTAAAGCTCGGAAGGTATGTTTGACTAACTATTGATCAAAGATCAATTACTCCATCGTGATGAGCGCATAATGTTGGTCTGTTAAACGTTTTTCCCGACACTATCTTATCGAGAGAAAAAAGTCGGTAAAACTCTTATTCGACAAAAAATTTAGCCACTCAAACACAATTTGGTTACTTTCTGCTGACTGATTTTCCTAAAAAAGTCAAACCCTTAGCAAAGTTCTATACGAGTTGTTTATAGATAATAGTACCTAAGTAAATGCAAAAATATCTTGTCAAATGTACCGTTTTGACTGAGAATGGCCCGTTTTCAATTTCATTTCAATCATAAAAACCCGCCTACCCCTATCCAATCTAATGTAATGTAAGGGTATTTAATACAGAAAGACAGAGACCATGTAAAATCAGGCCTAACCTTTTTCAGGACAATAGAGCACAACACAAAACATGAACTTTTAATGGTCCTGGACCCTTGGAGCTCCGCGACCCATGCACTAACTTGGTGATTCACTAATTGGTGACCAAAAATGACCATCTCCTCAGAACTTGCCTCACCAGAAATTTGCTAGCATGAAATTAGTTTGTGTTTTTTTCCTCTCTACCATAGAAAAAGATTATCGTTGGTGTGTTAGTTTTGGTTGTTTTGGCTGTGATTATAGTGATAGTCGTCTTAGCGGTGGCCAAAATAAAAGTTTTTTGATGGATGCAACACCGACTATCCCAATTTACGGAAATGATGATCCGATTATTACGGAGATCAAGTATCACTGATGATTATTAATGGTACCGATTATCCCGATTTGAGGGAAAGATGATCCTATTATTACGGAGATCAAGTATCACTGATGGTTGTGAGCGATGTATAGAATTTATGACGAACATATTTTGTATGCCATAAAGATTCCGTGATTGTTAATGGTACCGATTATCCCGATTTGAGGGAGAGGTGATCCTATTATTACGGAGATCGAGAGTCACTGATAATGATGATATGGGATAAAATACTGGCACCGATCATCTCGATTTAGCGTTCCGAGTTTGCGACGATGAGGTTTCATTTTTGCGAAAATCGCGGAATTACAAGCCATCACGTTGCATCGTTGTCCAATCTCTGTACGTCAAAAGCGTCTATCGCCTACGTCTATATTATCACAGAAACAGTTGAACAAGCTAAGTAACAAGCTAGTCCACTCATATGATGGCCTAGTATAGAAAAAACACTCATAACTAAAAAACTTAGCTAGACTTAGCCAATTACCCTTTGCTTTACGGGCCTCTCGCAAATTTCTGGTATCTTTCTTATTCCGGTAAAGCTACATTACCGTATAACAATATTCGCTCGTCTAATGTCAGCCTGTACCAAACTTTCTTTCAGATTAGTTCTGGTGCTTTGCTATTATGAGAATGGTATAAAAACACACAAAAAGATACACCCCGTTGTATGTAACTTTATCTTTTAAACTATTATAGTAAAATTGCCATAGTAGTATAATTTGCCATCAAGAAGATTTACACTTTATTCCAGACATTGCTTTTACTTGAACTTTTGGCAAGGGTCGGGAGGAGATAAAGCTTCCCATAGCTGATAGTAATATTTTAAAAGACAATTCGTATGTCTCTGTAAAGATAGCACACATGGCCGTATAATGGCTGATAACTCAAATAACGGAACTCTTTACTATAATTCACGATTCATTTACCAATATTCAACCTCGTCCCCAAGGAATCTTTTCTCTTTTTGATGTGCTGATATGACGATGAGAAGACTTTCTGCGACACCATCCAAATGTCAAAAAAGTCGTAAAAAGCGCCTTGGAACGAGAATGACCAATATTAGATATCGTTTATATCGTTTCTAAACTAAAAATGCTTTGATAGAAACGAAAAGTACCTTTAAACTTCTGTTTACTATAATATGACTTTCATGGTCCCATAGACAAAAAGTTCAAATGCGCCGCCTTTTCTAGCTAAAGTTGATCGTTTTATATTTTTATCATATTTCAACTAAGCAGACTTTTCTGCAAAGAAGATCCTTTGTTTTGTGTGTTGTTTGCATGCATGTCTTATCGGCCCCGCTTACGCCACCCTTAAGTTTTCTGTGCGGCGTTATCAGGGCTGTCTTTCGAAAATGCCATAACTACTACTTTCGCAAAAATGGCGCCAATTTTGAACCTGATTTTTTTCTTGTAACAGCACAGAGTTAATTGTTTGTATGAGACGTAACGTTATCTTATGATAAACTATCATTTTTGAAAATGATGTTCCGTAAAATAAAACAATGAAATTTTGTTACAGGAGATTTTAAGGACAATGTTTTTAGTAAGACAGTAAGGAGTGGCGGAATAAGGGCCGGTAAGCAAAATATACGACGTATGACGTTGCACAGCCGTTCTGGAAATTAGCAACTTGCAGCAGCACAATCGATTAGTGTCTACGTTCGGCTGCCGAACCTCACTAATAACTTTACCCCCGGTTTTTCTCCTTATAAGGTGGCTGCTCCATAATGGTACCGCGGAAATGGCAAATGGCGAAAATGAAAACGAGCGCGATGAGGCTTTGCTGTTGAAGTTACAGAATTTACTTTATTTTCTTCCCTGCCTTGATACTACTTTTATGTTCTCGTACTTAATTCGACTGTTTAATGGCTAGAAAATTTCTGGTGGGTTGTTTCCGTTGGAATGGCAGAAAAACAATATTTTTAATGCCAAACATATATAGCAAAAATTGCCAGACTGCAACAGTGAGTGTGGAATCCATCATGTCAAGTCCAGGCCAAATATTGATTCAAAGTTTTTGACATATGTACCAATTTGTGCAAATTTCCTGTTCCCACGTGAATTCTGCCTGACCGTGCAACAACAGGCCTCAATATATACAATAGTTTCTTGATAGGAAAAACAAAAATATTGAAATGTTCATGATGATGATGATATTATTATGTGTTTTCTTTCAAAATCTTTCCACCATACTAAATAGACATAAATTCAATAGACTTCCAACAGAAGATTGTTTTTACATCAAAATGAATGTGTTCGCAATTTGAATTGGCATGCTTTATGCGCTCTCCTTTTTGGCTTTGCAGTGTTTCCCCTGACATTTTGTGACAATACACGTTATCGATAAGTCTTGTTTTAGATACACACGCGCTCTCCACCGTTATTTGACGTACCGTTAGTGGAGGTAAAAAGAGTGTTTTTATGAGAGTTTATTAGAGATGAAAACACTTTTTTCGTTCTTTTTCAACTCCTATCCTATCAATTTTTTTCAAACTTTCAGGAAATGTTAATAATATTAAGATACAGCTTATGTCCGAATTTCATTACAAAAAAATGAAGGCAACAAAAGTTATGACGAAAAAACTGATTCTCCCCTTAAGAAAGTCTCATAAAAACACAAAAATTATATACCTCCGCAAATATTTCTAGCACAGCGATGGAGAACAGTTAATTATTACTTATCAATATCGTGTATTGGCTTGCAAGGGTGTCTCTCCGTTAGAGAGATTTTTTTAACCAGGGGGTTAACATGCATAATTGAATAATGCAGTAGAAATTTTGACAGTTTCTCAATTTTTAAATTAAATTATATATATATCATAAGTAATTTGAAATTCAAACCTAATTTTCAACCCAAAGATTTAAAAAAATACACACTGAAGACATAGAAAAAAACTGTATCACATTTATTGCGCCTTAAAAATTTTACTGCAATAAAGAAAGGGGGTTTGGATATTTTTAAGGATTAGGGGGATTAAAGTAGTTACTAATAATCATGAATAAAACATGTGAATTTTGAGACAGAATAATAAGATTAAACAAGAAATTGAAGATTTTGCTTAATTTTGTTCATAGAGGACTTATTTATTTTAGGCATTCAAATGAAAAGTGATTCAAGAAATGTTTTCCTAGGACACAAAACGAATACTCATACAGGCTGTTCTTTTCCTCCCGATTGAAATCTCAAAAGAATGAGAAATGCTTAGTCTACAAGAAAATGTAAACATAAACAAATATTCAGAAGCAAAAGCCGAGCTAATTTCACTTAAAGTCGGTCTTTCCATGCCGACCTGTTAAAACGTGTATGGTCGGTATGCTGAGTGATTGATATAACAAGGTCGGACTTAAAACGTAAACAAAAGCATTTACAACATAAACGGGGAATTCCCAACATACATTAATTAATTCAAGTGAAGACCATGTATCGATGTCTTTTGAATTAAAAGACCATTCGTGTAAAGTGAAGAAAAATTTTTTTAAATAGATATCGAAACACAAATGTTTGTTTACAAAAAGACGAGACAACTGGTGTGTTTTTTACAAGTCTTTTTAAAAGACCTCTTAATGTTTATACAGTAAACACAATATGATAAACAGAAAATTCCTTTTTGTTACGCGTATGCAAGGCAAATGGAGGAGTCTGTTGTATCTGGAGATAGAAAAAATTCTTATGCTGACCTACAGAGTAGCTCAGAACGGCATGCCGACCTAAAAGCCTATCTAGGTCAGCAAAAATCATGCCGATGTCTTTGACGTCAGATTAAAAGGGCTGAATATGGCTGACATTAATAAGAATCATTTACCCGCTAAGATCAGGCCAAACTCTTGAATTAGCCTCTCTTTACTCTAGAAACCCAAATAATCCTGCTCGCAAGGTGGATTAGTTCCGTAGGGATCTGGATTGCAATCTGCCTTGTTGGTTTGGGCCGGTTTCCAAATTACTGTTGCTTTAGAAGATTGGATTCCCAAAACAATGTACTGTATATACAGATATTTATTAGCTTACTAATATGTTGGTTTGTCTTTATTTGATTCGTAATTTTCTAGTTTTTCAAAAAAAAAAGGTTTGTATTTGTGAAACATATTGTGAATCACAATTTGTTAATTGGAAGTGATTCATGCCCAAAATGGGGATTGATTTATATGTAATAGGATATAACAAGGAATCAAACCTTATCGCAAAAGTCACTAATTATTAATTTTAATTCTAGATAAGTTTATATGTTTGAATTGGAACTTAAATAAAACATTTGTGTGTTGCTTCAGAATGTCCATCTTGTTTGGGCCAGGGGAGAAGCCCTTTCAAAGTTCCAAGAAGAGAAGCAAACAAAATGCCAATTCTACAAGTTCAACTAATAGCAAAACAGAAGAACTTCTTGTGTTTGGATATGAATGTAAATTTTTCCGTGATAATGCTACAGCACAAGATGTGAACAGTGGGAAGACTTTAATCCCTTGGATGGGGAACAAAGATTTGATGATTGACAGGTTTTGTGTCTTGTATTGATTTCATTTTGTACAATTATGCCTCAAACAAGAATTGATATTTCGAAAATCAACTTTAACAATGAACCTAAATCCTTTAATGAGAAAATTGAAATCTCTCAAAATTTTCAGAAATTGCTGAGACCAAGGTCTCAGGTTTAGCATTCTTAACATCTTTTTTGATAAGTTTTTGCTGTGACTTGTGAAAGCGAACCAACATACCAGAGACAGGGTGGCCACTGGTCCTGGAAAGTCCTGGAATTCAAATCTGTCCTGGAAAACAGGCCTGGAAAACTGGCAAAAATTAGACAAAAGTCCTGGAATTGGGAAGTGGCCACCCTGAATGTAATATTTCGTTGTGTTTTTAACCATGCAGAACCATACAAAGTTATTAATTATAAGTTATTTTTGTGAACTTCAAAGTCAAAAAAGTCCTGGAATTTTTAAAAAATGTCTAGGAAAAGTCCTGGAATTCAGTCTAAAATTTTGAGTGGTAACCCTGCAGAGATTTTTGGCAACCAAAAAAAGATTAGCGAAAAGTTCTAATCTCTGAGTTCGAATCTTTTTTTGGTTGCCAAAAATCTCTGCAGGGTTACCACAAAAAATTTGCTGGAAAAATTTATCTCCTTTATGGCATTCTTGGACTAGCCAATTATCCTTTCTGGAACTAAAGGAAAATGTAAATCATTTTTTCAGATGGTGCTCAAAATTGTTTTCTTATTGAACGTTATTACAACGAAATGTTTATAATTGTTTTTCTCATAAACCAACTCATATTCTAGGTATGATTGCCGTGGGCATCTTTACAGACTTGAGGATTTTGACTTTTCAAGCTCCTCTAAACAGGTGAAATTGACAACAGAGGAAATAGATATTGAAAGTATTCTTGATGAAGAAAGGTACAAGGATTTGAATACTGATACAACAAATGATGAAATATTAGAAGGTACGTGTACGCTTTACACTATTCAAACAACACATCAATCATTTTATGATGCCAATTCAAATTTTTGGTTTTATAATTTGGAGTAGTAAAAGGCTTTCTCACCCTGTATCAGCGAGGTTAAGTTAAACAACTTAAACACTGTGAAAAATGCCACCACTTTACATTGTTATTGACATAGTAGCAAAAATAATAGCAAAGTGGTCAGTTTAGATTTATGTTGAGTGAGCGAGTACAAAAACCAACAGTGATTTGAAAGGTTTGAAAAACTTTTGGAGTCATTTGGTTGGTGTGATTGGCTGAATTATTTAAAACCTGGGGCAGTTGTTAAAAGCTCTTTGCCATTTGCCCTTATGTTCAGAATATTTATGCATCAACACTAAGACTAAGTCAGTTGGTTTTCATTTGTTACAGTCTTGAATGTGTGCTCTACTTATGTAAACTTTTTCAACATTTTTCAAAAACCTAAAAAACTAGATCAATTTGGGCTCAACGTTGTCCACATTAGACAACTAACATTGTTAAATATTTATGTTTAGAAGAGGCAGAAAAAAGAAGCAAATCATTATATGATCCTTATACTGCTTATCAATCTATCAACTATTCGTATGGAGATTCTTCCAGTGGTGGAAAATCATTATCTGACATTGACAAAACAGCAGACAGTACTTTCAAGCAATATTGTCAATACTATGGTTATGATGAAAATGACTCACAAGTGAAAGCCTACTTTGACGGTTAGTTTCATACTGTAGAATGCCAGCCCTCGGAATTAGGAAATTTCCGGGCGATAGTCAACAACATTTCATTGATATGAGGTCATCAAATGCCATCCTGAAAATGTTATTTGGGTCGGCAAACTACTAAATCCGTGTATTGAAAATGCCGACATAACTTTTGTCAATTCCAATTTAATTTCAAAGTGCAAAACTTGTCTTCAAATCTCTTAATAGAAAGTTTAAAATATGAAAGAAGTAATGAATTGCAATAAAAAAAAGCCTATATTATTTGTTTAAATACTTAGTTCTCCATTGTCAAGATAGCATAAGATTCAAAATTTTGCCATTTACGTCATTAAATTATCGGCAGTATTGACCAATTTTGGTATGCAATTTTGATTGCTATTGTTGATTGCTATGTTGATTGAGGTTCCAGTAGTGATATTCTGACGTATCAGTTATACTTCTTCAAAGAAACGTAATACGTATGAATTTGTTTTATAGCGTACCAAAAGCAACAGCAGTATGAGTCAAGCCGGCCACCCCCACCACCGCCACCTAAGCCTCCTACTATCAAAAAGAACTTGGCTGAAGAAAAACCAGAACCATTTTTACCACCAAAGGGAATAGAAATACCCAGTACAATTGAACTGGTACGTAACTATCACTTTGTAGTTATTGAAGTAGTCTAGTGTGTTATTTAGTAACATATCATGGAGATTGCTCTACCATGTTGCTTTTGTCTCAATGCGCAAAAATGCCTTGGTGTCAAAGATTTGATGCAATTTGCCAAAAACACAATGTTGTTCAGTGATGATGTTTATGTGGACATTGACCTACTGTACCATGCTGCCAAAATGTTTGGTACAGTAAAAACCATTGTAAAGCTGTCAATAGCAGAGATGGTTATGGAATGATGTTGATCTTCAAGCTAGCTGTAATACTTAAATTTAAAGGTTAGTTGTTGTTTTATCCTAAAGGCAAAATATCTTTAGTATAAGCATTGCCCATGTTTCATGAACTAATGATAGATTGCCTTTAAGTGGTTTTTGCTTTGGAGATGTCTTCATTCAGTATGTGGTATGTAATAATGATTCCTTGTTTTAAAACTTAAAGTTTTGAACATTATTC
>JAUBWS010064165.1:0-14923 GCA_032270445.1 Darlingtonia californica | reverse complement strand
AAATAAAAAATATGAAATAAAGAAAAAACATAAGGGTTAAATCAAGATTGTTTCAGCTACTATAGTTATTATCTTCAATCAAAGGTTGTTAATCGATAATACACTTTCTCTTGGGACCACGTTATCATGGAAAAGCTTTATGAAAACGAGGCTGCATCAAAAATTGCGAATAGATCGATGATCATGACCTTTTGAACGACATGGAAACATTTTTGTTTTTTGTTTCAGGAAATGTATTCTTTTAACTTTTTCCATAAACGAAAATATTCAATCTTGACCCTTTAGTAGCCGGAATATTTCCAGATTCTAAGAGACTTGGGAAATTTGCTGACTGAGAAGACTAAAATTATTTTTAGTTTTAAAATCATTTTAATCATGTCAAATTTTTTAAACCCTACAATACCGTGCAGGCCACAATGTTTGGGTGAAAATTTGAGGCTCTCTCGCAAGTTGGTGTGTGTCTGTATAAATATTTGTTCGGGATACACTACCACAAAACCAACTTCTTGGAGGTTATTCTTGTGGAAAGACTAAATCATTACCATGCCAGTTCCGGTCTAGGGTTAGTCTGAGTTATTTCATTTTATAATATACAAATCGCTCAAAATAATGCTGACTGAAATTGTGCATTTTTTTCAATTTTCATAGTGCGTTAACTTAGCAACGGGTTATCAAAACTCTCCAGATCATACCATTTTAAGATAGTACTCGAAAAGGCCAATTTATTGAATAAATCTTATGGTATCAAAATTAAGACTGAAAGTTCTGAAGTCAGCAGAAAAAAGCCATTTTTCCACTAAAAATGTCATATCTCAGCTAAAAATGGTCCAAATTTCACTAATGACCCCATTTTTCTTATCTACTTTTCAAGTTTTGTCTGTTGAATCAGTCAGATTTTTAAAAATCAGACCTTCAAAAATCCACTTAAAAAAGGGGGGCATTGATAAAAATGGAGTGCAAAAATGGAGCTCCTGTGGAAGAGTGACCATAAAATTTTTTGCAGCTACAACACCAGTTTTCTTACTCCCCAGACCCCAAAAAGGTTTGATAAGTCCCCAGACTAGGCAGAGAATTTGACCTGGGTCTATAGCCAACAATGTCATAACGATGTCAAATTATCAAAAAGCACCATAAAGTTAAGGGGTAAATTTTCCAGGAAAGGCAACATAAAACATATTCGAAAGGAAACTTTATACTGTATAGAAATTTTCACGAGAGGAAGTTTTCCAGCTCAGAATTTCACGAATTTACTTGAGATGATAAATTTTATCGACAGTGGGCGTTCCACAATTTAACGTCAACTGCTTAATTGGAGTTTTCTGGCATTGAATTTAGCATTTTGCTAAAGAAAGCCAAACTTCGCAAAACGTTCTCACGAAAGTTTCTTTGACAATAATAGTGTCAGAATAAAATAGGAGTTCAAATTCTAAGAATTTGAGAAGGATTGTAAAAAACTATTTAAAATATATTTATAGAAAAATATTTATAAATCTCAAAATGTATTGCCTGTCTATGAAACACATCATTTCATAAACCTATTTTCTGGTTTCTAAGATAACTCATTCTAATTAAGAGAGCATGTACAATTGACTCTCTCTAATTCGAATCCAAAGAGGGAAAATTTTTTGTTCGAATTACAGAGAGATTTGAATAGTAGAAAGTCTCTCTTGTTCGAGTTTTCAGAACTCGGAATTTAAAAAAATCATAAAGGTAAAAAATAAAATAAAAAGATCGATTTTCCTTGGATTATTTTTTTTCTTCTTAAGTTTCAAGATCTAATACACACTAATTGCTGTAAATCTGTTCCTTATTTTATTGTTTCTAGTTTACACTCCGAAAATTCGAATTATAGAGAGGATTTTGCCAAGGGGACCTGAAAATTTGCTCGAATTATAGAGGTTTCCGCATTACAGAGATTCGAAAAGTAGAAAGTAAATTATAAGACGGTGACTTTGAATTCGTTCGAATTATAGAAAGATTCGAATAGTAGAGATTCGAATATGAGAGAGTCAACTGTATTTAATATGTGTCTATTCAAAAGGAATTCTAAGAACTTTCATTTTACGAGGTCAGGGGGGACAATGTTTATGTAAAGACTTGCTGTCTCGCCCTATCCTCATAAAACACTGAAGTATTTTTTTATTTGAAATTAACAGCTATTCCTAATTACCCCGGAAATGTTTTACAAGATTTTGAATGGTTTTAAATGCTAAAGTTTTACTTGATATTATTATGTGTATTACCCCCTGGGAAAAAAACCCATGCGTTGTGGAAAGAATAGCAATAAAAATACAAAATACATTTCAGAAAAAGCTTGTTGGAAAATAACGTCAGTTGAAATAAAGAGATATAAAGAAAATGCGTTTCTTGTGTGAAAATATGGAACTGGTCGCATTTGACAAGGATATCGGAGACATGTTTTTAAGCCCTTGGGAAGACAGTGATGCAAAAATTACTGTTGAGGGAATAACATTTCATGTTCACTCAATCGTTGTTTCCATGACCTCGGTATTTTTAAAACGAAAACTTGCGGATTCAACGACAAAAGAAATCACTCTAAATGACGTGGAGTGGACATCGATGGCGTATGTGCTCAGAATGATGTACCCACAATACGAATTGAATTTATGTAAGTGATATTTAAAATGTTTTTTTACAATCTTCCCTTTCATGTGACAAGATGTAAACATGAAAAGTTTTCCGTATAAATCCTATAATGCTCACAAATGTTGTGTTCATATAAAAATGATGTCCCTTTACATTTTTGTCACATGCCAATACGAGGCTGGGCTGTTGATTCATAGATGCTTAAGTTTTCGTGAAATTTTAGGCTGGTGTTGCCTATAAAGTGTTGCTTATAAAAAAGCGTGTAATGTATTTGGAAGAACAAGCAGAGGCAAATTCTGCTTCGGTTATTCGACATAGTGTCCTCTCCTCAATCTGCTGGGGGGAGGGGGGGGTGTTCAAAAACGGGTGACGAGGCAAAACTGGACTAAACTATGGGGTAAAATTTTCATTGATTTTTTTAAATGTTGCTCTATATGGTATCCGGAAAAAATGGAACGCTTTTAATCCATAAAATCTAGTGTTTTTTACGACTTAGTGGATTGCTGATGGTTTGAAACTCTTTTCTGCAAGTTTTTATTACCTTTTTACACTTATTGTCAGTCATTAAATTAAATTTTCTTTGCATGTGCATCTTGAAATATGTTTCAGTGTTACTCTTATCGTTCCGTTTTTTTCCGGATATGCTGTATGTTTGAACTACAGAATGAAAATCTTGTATAAACCCATGTGATTGAAGTCAACATTCAAATTGATGCCCAAAATAAACATTTATGGATTCTTTTTTAGCTAACCCTGGGGGACCAGGGGGACCAGGGGGTGGAGGATACTATACTAATTAATATTCTCTTAAATTTTGATTTAATAAACGAACAGTTTGAGAAACCAATCATAAACAAATTAACTCAGCTAGATATACAGGCAAGAGAAAAAATACTGAGGACCAAACTACTGTTTTTGTTACCTATAGCAAACAAACAAAAAGAAAACTATCACTGTGCGAACCTCCCGAGAGCCGATAATATGGGAGAGTTATCTGAACATCAGGTAAACATAACAAAGCTCGTGTTTCTTGCAAAAAATAAAACGGCTGAAGGAAATCTTAACGCACAAAGTTTCCATGCAAACGACCTTGAAGTGTGAATTGATTCATACCTGGCTAACCACCCAATACCTAGAATTTTTTCTTTCATTTCCAGGGACGTTAGAGCTGAAAACGCTAAATCAAATGCTAAGGGTATGTGAAAATCTTGAGATTAAGCACTTGATGAAGCGCATCGAGAACCACATATCCCACTTGGTCGACCTCATTTTCCATGGAATCGGTGTCATCCATTTCCCACAGATTTTGTCAATAGTTGACAAATACGAGTTTCAAGAGTCTATATTGAAGTGTACTTTGTTTACGTCAAGAACGTATCCCTTTTACACGGGAGAGCTAAAAAAGATATGTGAGGAATTGGAAATAACAGCTGAGACGAAAAATAAGATTATGATCAATATTGCCAAACGACACCTGAAAGAAACTCAAAAGGAAATGGGTTTTGTGGAAGAACCACAAAAGACGTTGTTTTGCGTTGGAAGAAGTCCCCAAGACTATGTCAAGATGACATCGTTCAGACAAAAATGGAAGGAGGATAATTTGACCAGCAGACGAAAAACAGATGACGCTAGAAATTCAACTTTGTTTGACCTAAAACCAGTCGATGGAATCACGAAACTATCATATGACTTAAATGTTTCTTCAAATAGTACCAAACCAGGAGACGCTAGTAGATTGAAATCTAGCACAAGCAAAGAAACTGATTCGCCATCCAATATACTAAAGGCAGAACCGAAAGTTGCTGGTCCTATAAATGACACCAAACATGATAATCTTAGCGGATTTAATTTTTTCGGAAAACCAAAGTCAGAGCCTGATAAAAACAAAACTGAAACCAACAAACAATCCGGGAAATTTGCTGCTCCTACAAATGACACCAAATCTGATTTTCTTAGTGGATTTAGTTTCGGAAAACCAAAATCAGAAACAATTCAAAGAAAAGCAGAAACCATGAAACTATTTGGGAAACTTGCTGCTCCAACAAATGACACCAAATCTGATAATTCTAGTGGATTTTCCTTGTACATACCCAAATCAGAGCCAGATCAAAGAAAAACAGTAAGTACGCAACCATCAACCAAATTTAATGCTTCTACAAATGACACAAAATCAATAGATAATTTTGGTGGATTTACCTTCAACATACCCAAATCAGAGTCAGAAGAAAGAAAAACAGAAATCACCAAACCAACAGTGAAATTTGCTGTCACTACAAATTACACAAATTCTAGAAGCTTTCGGGAGTTCAGATTCAACATACCTAAATCAGAGCCAGATGAAAAAGAACCGGGTACCGTGAGCCAATCGAACAATTTTGCAATTTCGACAAATGAGGAAAAAAAGAGAACATTGACTATGAAAAGATTTAAAGACCTGTATTGTATCTTAGACTGTATCTCAAAAGAATCATTAACAGTTCGTTTTCTCGAGGAAAAACTAGAAAAGATTAACATAAATAATGACACAAAATCACTATATAATTTTGGTGGATTTACCTTCAACATTGGACTGAACAAAAACAAGTCAGAAAGACGTCGGCGATCTGCGAGGTCGAGGCGCCGAAATCGCCGATAATGCGGCTATTATAGACATACCAATAAATTTGGTGAGCAAAACTTAAAACGGAATATCATAGAACAATCCCAATAAACGGGGAAAATAAAAGAATGTTGAGTATGAAGAAGTATTTGAATTTAGTTTGCTTTTAGGGTTATATTATTGACTATAAACGTATTTTTATACTCTTTACAAAAGTCTTTTATGTTCTGGATGTCTTGAAGACGTCTTTTTAAGACATTCCTGCTTGTGTTCAAAGGGTATATATACAGTATAAATCGTTGTGTCAAAAAGTGTTCGTAGGATAAGTTTTTTAAATTTCTTAGAGTTCTATAGTTGTTTTATGATTTCCTTGTGTTTGACACTGGCAGTACGGCACTTTTACCCCAATGGAGAAAATCACTCGGTAAAATGCCATTCTGAGTAGGTTAATAGCGACAAGAGGACCGGAACGTCACCGAAAACGTCAGTAAGATAAAAGCAGTTCTTTCTTGTAAATTTTTACTTGATACTTGCACGAGGACCTTTTGACACTATAAAACTATAAAGCAGGTTATATTTCACTCTAAAAATTCAATTTCAAGCGACCGTTCTAATTGATGTTCCCATCCTCTTGCTTAAGTTCACTTATGTACAAATTGTGGGGTACCAGTTCATAAATTTTTTTGCGTGACGTATGTAACTGAGAATGGCCCATATGGGTCAAAGATGATAATAACCATCCATAAAGAATTAAAAAAGTTTCGTATTTAATAGAAAAAGGCAGATTATTAAGGTATGTAGACACCATTATATGAAAATAATTTTTTTTTTAGCATGGTACCAACCAATAGGATCAAAAAATCGTTTCTATGACGTAATGTTTTTGCCGCCATCGCGAGAGAAATCAAAACAAACAAAACATTACGTAATCTTTTCCGCACACCGCAGAACGGTCTACCTAATAGATTGAACTAAAAAACGTTTATGGATAATTATCTCTAATCAAAGATTTTGTGTGTGATGGAGTGTTAAATGATCAAATTGTTGAATGAATATTGCAATTTTCGTCCTTTTTATCATTACCAACCATTTTCCCAGATTGAGTATATCTGGGAAAATAGTTCACAATAGGAAGAAAAAACAAGTTGTCCATATACCTTAATGTCCTCTTTATTCCAACTGATCCAATAGATAGATAGAGCATGAGAATTAAATGAGAAAAATGGGGTCAATCGTGACTATTGGACCAATTCTTCCAGAGATTTCAGCACTTAAGGGGTAAAAAATGGAGTGCAAAAATGGAGCTCCTGTGGAAGAGTGACCATGAAATTTTTTGTACAACACCAGTTTTCTTACTTCCCAGACCCCAAGGATTCCAAAAAAATCTGATTTGTCCATTAGTTTTGAAGGTTAACCAAAAAGTGGTTTTTGGGATTTTGTCCCCAGACTAGGCAGGGAATTTCAATTTTTATCAGACCAACAATGTCAAAACGTGAAATATCAAAATTATTATTTTCATAATTTGGCAAAAATATTTGTCTCAACCCATATCAACTACAAAGCAAAGGGGCTGTTGACAGGCATTGCTTCCCAAGTTAATAAATCTGCCGCTCTTTTGCCCCTCCCAGAACTTTTTGTGTCGACACAAAATTCATTTTATCTTTTTTTATTTTGCCAAAAACAATGCATTTTCGAACAACCTAGCAGCTCCAAAACGTAAGAACTTCTGGTTGCTCTTCAGGTGATTCTTATCACCAGTGTCACCCCTTGCTATTTACGTATTTTCGCACATATTTTTCTCTGTAAAAATGTAAGATTTCACTGAATAAAAAGTCCTATGGCAAGAGTACACCAAACGTCAGCTATTATGAGCTATTACCGCTTGCTTCACTCTTGATCGCCACGTTAAATTTTCGGGCACAAATTTGCTCAGCCCCCCTGATTTTTTTCCTCCCGTTCGCTTATGGTTGATGGTTCCACAATTTAACGTCAACTGCTTATTTGGAGTTAGCCTGAAAACAGGCCGTGAATTCTTTCGTTACAAATTTTTTGAATCATCAGTATTTATAGCCTGATAGCAAACGAAGGTAATTACGCAAGATCTTGCACGTCCAATCATTTTAAAGAAAAAACAATAGATGAGAAATCGCAAATTCATAGCCGAGAAATCCTCAGGTTTGTTTATGTTTGGTCAGTGCGTGTACGCTACTTTCTTATCATTGAAACGATTGTATCTCCAGCACATTTTTTACAAATATTTTCATATAAGGAAAACTCTGTTAATACTTTGAAAAACGTTCATTTTAACCAAAACATCCTTAATATGGGAAAACAAGAAATACTTAAGAAAACACATTTCTTATTTTTACAAAAAACGCAACGTTGGAGCGCGTGCTTTCGTCGTATTTTTATTATCGCCTCGTTATCGTCATGGTCATGATTCAAAACAATAAACTGTTATATCTTTGCTATAAATGAAAAAACTCGTTAAAACATGAAAACAATAAAATTGTCGCAAAGTAGCACCACGAGAATGTAATTGTTATTATGGCCATGCGTTTGCAATCAAACCCATACTTTCAGGCACTAAAAAATAATGAGCCTAGGTCTAGGCTAATTTGGAGTTTTCTGGCTTTTGATTTAACTTTTTGCTAAAGAAGGTCAAACTTCGCAAAACGTTCTCACGAAAGTTTCTCTGAAAACAATATGTGGCCAGAATAAAATAGAGTTCAAATACCAAGAATTTGAGAAGGATTGTAAAAAACAAAATACTACTGTATTCATATTTATACATCACAATATATTATACAATCAATATTGTATTATATGTATCCCCTGACTACGAAACACGTCAATTCATAAATCTATTTTCTTAAGAGAACATTTATTATTATTATTAATTATTATTTATTTATTATCTGTCTATACAAAAGGAATTCTAAGAACTATCATTTTACGAGGTCCACGAAGTCAGGGGGGACAATATTTATGTAAAGACTTGCAGTCTCGCCTTATTCTCATAAAACACTGAAGTAATTTTTTATTTGAAATTAACAGCTATCCCTAATTACCCCGGAAATGTTTTACAAGATTTTGGATGGTTTTAATTGCTAAAGTTTTGTTGATATTAATATGTGTATTACCCCCTGGGAGAAAACGCATGCTTTGTAGAAAGAATAGCAATAAAAATACAAAATACATTTCAGAAAAAGCTTGTTGGAAAATAACGTCAGTTGAAATAAAGAGATATAAAGAAAATGCGTTTCTTGTGTGAAAATATGGAACTGGTCGCATTTGACAAGGATATCGGAGACATGTTTTTAAGCCCTTGGGAAGACAGTGATGCAAAAATTACTGTTGAGGGAATAACATTTCATGTTTACTCAATCGTTGTTTCCATGACCTCGGTATTTTTGAAGCGAAAACTGGCGGATTCAACGACAAAAGAAATCACTCTAAATGACGTGGAGTGGCCATCGATGGCGTATGTGCTTAGAATGATGTACCCACAATACGAATTGAATTTATGTAAGTGATATTTAAATTTTTTTTTTACAATCTTCCCTTTCATGTGACAAGATGTAACATTAAAAGTTTTCCGTATAAATCCTATTATACACACAAATGTTGTGTTGTTTTAAAAATCCATTCACATTTTCGTCACATGCCAATACGAGGCTGGACTGTTGCATTATAGATGCTTGAACTTTCGTGAAATTTCAGGCTGGCGTTGCTTACAAATTGTTGCTTATAAATAAAGCGAGTAACATGTTTGGGAGAACAAGCGGAGACAAATTCTGCTTCAGTTATTCAAACAATTCCCCGAGAGTCTTATTGAAGAACAAAGTGTTTACATCTGTCATATGAACTATATGTATGCTGGGTAGGCGTACCTACCGACATAGTGTCCTCCCCTCAGTCTGCTGTTGGGGGGGGGGGGGGGTTTCGAAAAATGGGTGAATAGGCAAAACTGGACTAAACCAAAATTATGGGGTACAATTTTCTTGAGGGGAGCAGATTTTTTAAAATGATGCTCTACATGGTATCCGGAAAAAATGGAACGCTTTCAATCCAATAAATATAGTGTTTTTTTTTACGACTTAGTTGATTGCTGATGGTTTGAAACTCGTTTCTACAAGTTTTAATTACCTTTTTACACTTGTTGCCAGTCATTAAATCAATTTTTTTTGCAAATATGTTTCAGGGTTACACTTATCGTTCCGTTTTTTTCCGGATATGCTGTATGTTTGAACTACAGAATGAAAATCTTGTATAAACCCATGTGATTGAAGTCAACATTCAAATTGATGCCCAAAATAAACATTTATGGATTCTTTTTTAGCTAACCCTGGGGGAGCGGTTTGCTTGGGGGACCAGGGGGTGGAGGATACTATACTACTTATTGATTTAATAAACGACCAGTTCGAGAAACCATACATAAACAAACTCAGTTAGATATACAAGCAAGAGAAAAAAGACTGAGGACCAAACTTGTATATAACAGTCAACTAACCGACTGATTTTTACATAAAATACAGCTTATCTACTGTTTTTGTTACCTATGGCAAACAAACAAAAAGAAAACAAACACTGTGCAAACCTCCTGAAAGCCCATAATATGGGAGAGTTATCTGGATATCAGGTAAACGGATAAGACTCGTGTTTCTTGCAAAAAATAAAACGGCTAAAGGAAATCTTTACGCACAAAGTTTCCATGCAAACGACCTTGAAGTGTGAATTGATACATGCCTGGCTAACCGCCCAATACCTAGAATTTTTTCTTTTATTTCTAGGGACGTTAGAGCTGAAAACGCTAAATCAAATGCTAAGGGTATGTGAAAATCTTGAGATTAATCACCCGATGAGGCGCATCGAGAACCACCTATCACATATGGTCGACCTCATTTTCCTTGGGATTGGTGACATCCATTTCCCACAGCTTTTGTCAATAGTTGACAAATACGAGTTTCAAGAGTCTATATTGAAGTGTACTTTGTTTACGTCAAGAACATATCCCTTTTACACGGGAGAGCTAAAAAAGATATGTGAGGAATTGGAAATAACAACTGACACGAAAAACAAGATTATGATCAATATTGCCAGACGGCACCTGAAAGAAATTCAAAAGGAAATGGATCTTGTGGAAGAACCACAAAAGACGTTGTTTTGCGTTGGAAAAAGTCCCCAAGATGAAGGTAAAGATGTCAAGATGAAATCGCTCAGACAAAAATCGAAGGAATATAATTTGACCGGCAGACGAAAAGCAGATGAAGCTAGAAATTCAACTTTGTTTGACCTAAAACCAGTCGATGCAATCACGAAACCATCATATGACTTAAATGTTTCTTCAGATGGTGCCAAACCAGGAGACACTAGTGAATTGAAATCTAGAACAAGCAAAGAAGCTGATTCGCTATCCAATATACTAAAGTCAGAACAGAAAATTGCGGGTCCTATCAATGAAACCAAACCTGATAATCTTAGCGGATTTGATTTTTTCGGAAAACTAAAATCAGAGCCTGATAAAAAAAAAACTGAAACCAATAAACAATCTGGCAAATTTGCTGCTCCTACAAATGACACCAAATCTGATATTCTTAGTGGATTTAGTTTCGGAAAACCCAAATCAGAATCTGAACAAAGAAAAACAGAAATCACAAAACCATTTGGGACACTTGCAGCCCCAACAAATGACACCAAATCTGATAATCTTAGTGGATTCAATTTCGGAAAACCCAAATCAGAGTCTGAACAAAGAAAAACAGAAATCACAAAACCATTTGGGAAACTTGCAGCCCCAACAAATGACACCAAATCTGATATTCTTAGTGGATTCAATTTCGAAAAACTCAAATCAGAGTCTGAACAAAGAAAAACAGAAATCGCAAAACCATTTGGGAAACTTGCAGCCCCAACAAATGACACCAAATCAGATAATCTTAGTGGATTCAATTTCGGAAAACCCAAATCAGAGCTAGAACAAAGAAAAACAGAAATCCCAAAATCATTTGGGAAACTTGCAGCCCCAACAAATGACACCAAATCTAATAATCTTAGTGGATTTAGTTTCGGAAAACCCAAATCAGAGCTAGAACAAAAAAAAACAGAAATCACAAGACCATTTGGGATACTTGCTGCTCCAACAAATAACACAATATCACAAGATAATTTTGGTGGATCTACAATCAACTTACCCAAATCAGAGGCGGAACAAAGGAAAACAGAAATCACCAAACCAACTGTGAAATTTGCTTTCCCTACAAATTACACAAATTCTAGAAGCTTTCGGGAGTTCAGATTCAACATACCTAAATCAGAGCCAAATGAAAACGTGAGCCAACCAAACGATTCTGCAATTTTGACAATTGAGGAAAAAAAAAGAACATTGATTATGAAGAGATTAAAAGACCTGTATTGTATCTTTGATTGTATCTCAAAAGAATCATTGACAGTTCGTTTTCTTGAGGAAAAACTAGAAAAGATTAACATAAATAATGACACTAAATCAGAGACAGATCAAACAAACACAGAGACCGCGAAACCATGGGCCAAATTTGCTGCCCAAATAAACGACATCGAATCTGAAAATCTTAGTGGATTCAACAAGGTAGCAGATCGGCAAACGGCAAGGCGGAGGCGTCGAATTCGCCGATAACGCAGCTAATATAGACATACGAATAAATTTAAAACGGAATATCATAGAACAATCCCAACAACCAGGGAAAATAAAAGTATGTTGAATATGAAGTGTTTGAATAAAGTTTGCTTTATAGGTTATAAGATTGACTAAACGTATTTTTATACTCTTTACAAAAGTCTATTTTTTTTTGTTCTGGATGTTTTGAAGATGTCTTTTTAAGACATCCTTGCTTGTATTCAAAGGGTATATATACAGTATAAATCGTAGTGTCAAAAAGTGTTCATAGGTTAAGTTTTTTAAATTTTTTTGAGTTCTACAGTTGTTTTATGATTTCCTTGTGTTTGACACTGGCAGTACGGCACTTTTACCCCAATCGAGAAATCACTCGGTAAAATGCTGTACTGACTAGGTTAATAGCGACAAGAGGAAGTTTTTGCGTGACGTATGTAACTGAGAATGGTCGATAGGGGTCAAAATTTCACCATAAAGAATTAAAAAAGTTTCGTATTTAATAGAAAAAGGCAGATTATTAAGGTATGTAGTAGACACAATGAAATGGAAAAAAAAAAATTTAGCGTGGAACCAACCAATAGGATCAAAAAATCATTTCTATGACGTAATGTTTTTGCCGCCATCGTGAGAGGAATCAAAACAAACGAAACATTACGTAATCTTTTCCGCACACCGCAGAACAGTCTACCTAATAGATTGAATTAAAAAACATGAGATGTATATGAGAAAAATGGGGTCAATCGTGACATTTGGACCGCTTATTCCAGAGATTTCAGCACTTAAGGGGCAAAATGTCAGTATTTTTACCTAATTTCTGCTGATATCAGCACTTTGAACTTAACTTAACAACGCATAAAATTTCAATCAATGAATTAACCATTGAGTCGATCTTACTAAGAACTTTTTGAAAATGAGTCAGAGGGGTCGGCAATATCTCTGCTGCCTTAAGGCCGTTTTCCATTCGGTGAATTTTTCCGCTTTGAGCAAAATTCCGCCAACTTTGTATCTTCTGCGCATGCTCACGTGACAACTTTTGTCATTTCATGTACTCTGGCGGAAAATAAAAGTTTAAATTTTCACTTTTGCTCGCGGAATTTTGCGTGCTATTTCCAATGAACCAATCAAATCACGCGAATATCTAAGCTAAAAATCTATTGGCTAATCGTTTATTGTTCTTAAAAACAATAGTGAGCCAATTAAATGACAGGAAATCATAGCGTTTATTGTTATCAAAACAATCTCTTGTATTAAGAACCCTCGAGAATAATCCTCTGGGAAAAACAATAGTTGTTCTTACGTCTTGGTTTGTCTTTAGAGATTCTGAAAGTTGGATGTGTTCATTGAGTTGTTGCGCCCTTTCACGTTTTCGCCAGTTTATCTTGCCAGCTTTCCTAAAGAGTAAAAATTATAAGGTAAAATCGAAGGCAATTTTTGCGTGTAGCTTAATAGACGACACTTTTCTAAATGTTGAAACTAAATAAGTGTTTAGTCTGGCCGAATTAGGTGGAAAAATGCCTAAACCTGGATTAAATTTGGATGCTGTCTTACTAAAATCAATTGAAGGAACTTCGAAAGTAAAATAAAAAGTTACTTACTTCCGCTTAGTTTCTTGCAGTGCGCTTTTTTCCGGTAAAGGGAAATATCTGGGTAGTCTTGCTGGAAGAAATAAGATATAAACCATGGTAATTTTATACGCAAATGAGCGAGACATTTTTTCTAGATTAGGAAAGAAATGTGATTCTCGAGCCTAATATTTTGTATGCCAAAAAAGGTAGCAACGGTAGCCTTGTGGTAGAATGCTTGCTTACTGCGCAGAAGGTTGTTGGTTCAATCCTATACCGGTTCAAACGAAAGATTTAAAATAGGTACTAATTGCCACTCATCATTCAGCAAGTAAGAGCAGAAGTTAAGATGAGTAGTGAAAACCAGGGAAAGGGGTCGCACCCAATCCAACCGATGAAGCAGCGAATAAAAGGAAGCCAACTACCATAAATGATCGATTTAGCGCCCCCTAATTAAAATTTTCAACTTAAGGGGAGGGGGCGCTTAATCGAAAGAGGCGGTAAATCGAGAGAGGCGCTAATAAAATGATTAACATTTTTCAAGTGTCGTTTCTTTTATTAACCAAAAGCTTCAATAAAAAATTATAAATATCCTCGACTTCCACTAACTCGTCGTCACTTTCGTCCTCGTCTAATAAAAAATGCTTCAATAACAGCCTCTTCTACATCGGAATCATTCACCTCATTGTGATTGTTAAAACTCGCCTTTTAATCAAAAACAATACAATAAATAAGCGCCCCCTTTGGCTTTAATGCTATATACAGTAGAGAGGCGCTAATAAAAATATTTCTCTCAAAAGGGGGCGCTTATTCGAGAGTTAGCACTAAAGCGATCATTTACGGTAATTAATTTAAAAAGATACATAACTCACTTCGTTGAATTGTAGTTTTGAGAACATGCGGTTGCGATGCTATATGATCGATATGACTACACCTCTTCACGTAATTTTCAACTAAAATGATGGATGTTATCAACAAGATAAGAAATATATTACTTTTCATACCTACTTCTCATGCTACATCAGTTTTAGATTTTTAAATTTTAAATCTTCACATCCAAAATCTTTGATAATGAAGATGGCGGAAAATAGGTAATATGTCCTATTCTTAAGATTTGGGTAGATTTTAATTCAAAGTTTCAGTTGTTACAAATACTTTGAGGTTTCACCTAATTTCAAGGGGAATCTCTCGAACTAAGAGGTGATTCCAGAAAGGCTGGAATGAATGGAAAAGATATCCTGGATAATAACAAATCCTAACGCTAAATCCAAATCCAAAACCTGGATTTCTTAACCCTATTCTCCACGATGGAAGGTAATTTACCCCCCCCCCCCTTAAAAAACTCAAAGAGTAGTCAAATATAAGCCTTCCTGGATCTTTCAGTTACCCAAATCTAGTTTTTGACATTTTATGAAAATTTCATATAATTTCGACACATGAATTAATAGTTTCAGCGATTTTGAGTGAATCTACCAAAAGTTAGTTCAGGGGGGGGGGGGTGTG